>PVLA01006119.1:49382-130965 GCA_004027455.1 Hydrochoerus hydrochaeris | reverse complement strand
ATCCCCAGCCAGTTTAATTTTGAGACACGGGCTCATGAAGGTTTCCCTGGTAGACATGAATTTGTGATCATCCTGCCCCAGCCTCCTTAGTAGTTGCAATTACAGGCATCCACCACTATACCTGGTTATTTTTGTATTTATATAGTTTTTTAAAAAAACGTTTTTCAGGGTAATAATACTCTGTGGAATATAACCTTTCACTCAAACTGTGGAATATAATCTTTTTCTCATTCAACTTCAGACACGTGCATTCTTAGGCTGAAGTTACATACATTTCTTTGGAGTGATACTTAAGGATGAAGGTAACATTTTATTCTTTCTGGCGGACTGCTGTAGATTGTTACTGTGGGTGCAGTGTCTTGAAGTGGCTGGGACTCCAGGATTTTGGTTTTTATTTTGCTCCCACTTCTTCAACTGTGGAAATAATGGGAAATACAGGGGAGGCCCATCTGTGGCAGCTCGGCCATGCCATGCTACTCTTACTTAGATGTCAGGAAGCTTCCTAACAGGTCGTCAAAGTCTCGTTCAACTGATTACAAAATCGGTTAAGGTGTATCCTGCTTTGCTCTTTGGCTTTTTTTTTGTATGCTCTTCTTGACCCTGAGTATAAGCCTTGGCACTTTTTCTTGCTGTTTAACAAAACTGTTTAATGGTTATGCAGCATTACTGGTGATGAGTTTTGGATTGAGGCTTATGGAAAAGCCTGTAGGTTGCTGGTCTAAACTCTTTGCATTGAGGAGGTGGGGGAAAGATAACCGGAGGGTTATATATGCATAATTCTAGGAAACAAGGAGCTTTGTTTCCCATTTGTCATTGTCTTTTTTTCCTGAGTTTTGAATTTTATTTCTGCTGCTGTGCTGCTCAGGGCTTGACCTCTGATCTTTCCACTGCTGCCTCTTGGTCTTCAGCTTTTCATCTTGCTTGTTGAGCTTGTGGTGCAAGGCTTGCGTCTTCTTGGGCTGCAGGTCCAGGGGCTTGTATTTCTTGTACTTGTAGTATTTTCTGAGGTTTTCTTCCTGGGTCTGCTTAATAAAGGTGAGAACACAAGCGATGGATTTGCAGACAACTCGTATCTTGGAAAGATAGAAGGCCATGTGCCAGCTGGTCACTTTGGTGACACAGTTCTGCCAGCTCCACCATAGTTCATCAGGCTGTTTCAATAGCTCCTCCTCCTTGCCACGAAGGTCCTGAACCTTAATCTTGGCCATAGCTGCATGAGAAGCTGCAGCTACCGCTGTCACCTACTTGAAGGAAAGAAGGAGCCTGCCATTGCCTCTTTGTATATCTTAGAGATAACAGCAGGGAAAGCTGGGCTATGGCCAGGTTGCAGCAGTTCAGGAGTTCATTGATATCATTTTAATATAAAAATAAATTCCAATTTTTTTTGGTACCAGGAATCAAACTCATGACCTCGTACTTGCCAGGCAGGTGCTGCGCCACTGAGCGTATCCCCAGCACTGGATTTTTTTTTTTTGAGACAGGGTCTTGCTGTGTAGTTCAGATTTGCCGTCAACTCACTTATGTGGCTCTGGATGGCCTTGAACTCATGGAGATTCTCCTGTCTTAGCCTCCTAAGTGCTGGGATTACAGATGTGTGATTACCATGCTTGCAAACACTGATTTCTAACATGCCAAATATGAATATTTTAACAGCATGAACATAGTTGTTTTTTAATTTGAAAACCAAGGGGGAAAGATCTTCATCTAGATGGTTCAAAATATACACTAAAATGTTGCAAACTATTGAAAATAGTGGCAGTGAAGCAGTGATCCTTAAAGGGGTTTGGGGTCCCCTTCCCCCTTATAAGATGCTCTTATAAGGACAAGTATTGCTTTTCAAAGTCTATTTTATATGTAACTCGTTCAAAGGCATAAAGACACTTGAAAATCATAACATGGAGGAAGATGTTCAAGACTAATATTAGTAAATCAGGCAAGCTCTTGGAATGAAGGGTTCTGGTACATGAGGATTTATGTTAACAGCCCAGGCATCAGTTCTATCATTAGACTGGACCAGCGGTGCATAAATTTTGTTCTATAAAGGACCAGATAGAGATATGTTAGTCTTTATAGGCCACAAATGGTCTCTCTGGCATGGTCTTCTTTGTCTCTTTGTTTTTACAAACCTGTAAATATGTAAAAACCATTTTAACTCAGATTCTGTGCAAAATTACATTGTAGGCCAAATCAGTGGGCTATAGTTTACAACCCCTGTATTAGACCATAATAGTTGCTCATAATTGTTGCTGTAGAACATAAAAGCTGCTCAATAACTTTTTTTTAAGGAATAACCCTCATGAGTGGTTGATACCTGCTTTATCCTTCTCAATGTAAAAGAATGTTTGAAAATAAAAGAAATAGGCATTAAAAGTCTAAATTCTAAGAGAATAAACAAACCAAAAGAACATAAAATGTTTTTTTAAAGTTTCAAACAGAAATTAATGAGGTAAAGAACATTTCTTTCAAAACTAGGTTTCATTTAAAAAATTGAGAGTCAAGTTTTTGAAGAACCAATAGAACAAACATTTCCTAACTCTAATCAAAGGGTAAAAAGGGTAGAAAGAGATATATGTATATACACAGATGCATGGTATAAGAAGAGACATTTACACCCATTTGCAGCAATTAAGATAACACAAAGTGAGATAACCAGAAAAAGAATGGAAAACACAGTCAAGTATCTACCACCAAATAAAGCACAAAGCTCAAGTAGGTTTGTTTTCTAACCTTAATTAAATCTGTGATTACTACATTAATTAAATGATTGTAAAGCAACAGTTTCATGGAACAAAATTGAAGTTTTCCCAAAGTATTTTCAGAAGGAAGACACAAAAGGGGCACACAAAGGAAGAACTGAACAGATTTGTGCAGCAGTTCATCAGGGGCATAAGTATGGGAGGAGTGTAGACAATGATGCTAAGATGTTAGGCCTGCTTAATTAAGAAAGGGTCTTTAGTTCACCCCTACAGAATGAATCAATTCCCCAGGTTTCAGGCATCATTTTATATAAAAGGAACCAATCTTTATCTGCATTCTTGGTTTTGATCTCTAAACTCATTTTTTAAAAAATCTACTGACTCCTGGACATTCAATAACAGAGCATCTCTTCATCTCTATCATCTTTGAGAGTCTTGACACTACTACATCTTTTTCCTATATCCATAATCATATAGATATCCATAATCTTTTTCCTATATACATAATCTTTTTCCTATATCCATAATCATCCCTATTACACATAAGTATAAAATATTTTTTGGAGTTAAGTGTAGAATCTAAGATGGTTTGTTCCATAAATGAAATCTGTCAAAAGTTCTTTAAAGTATTAATGCATTGTCTTGAAATGCTAATTACATACCATTAAGGTCCCAGTGGAATTCCCTCGATAGGTCAGCCACTTCTTTCCTTCCAGACTATACATGATGATGAACTGAGAGATGTAGAGGCTGGAGAACTTCTGACTGGCACCTTGGGTTTTGATGCCGTGAATAATCATTGGTGCCAACAGATCCACCTACCAATTAAAACAATATTTTATTTTAACCAGTGTTTAAATATATGCACTAACTCCTAAAAGTAGTTATTAGTTTAGGAAGACTCTACATTGCAATAGATGTGCCCATTGTTACCTTAGACATGCAAATGAAGCACACAGCAGTGTTGAAATGTAGACATATGTATGAGGTTGTGGGGCAAATGGGAATAGGTGGAAAAGGTACATACCTAGATCCCTGCTTGCTTTAGGACCAGACCACTTTCAAATCATTGAACCATTTTTTTCTACACACACATCCATTATACTGTGCATATACACTTAACCCAATGCTTTCTTTACTTGCACCTTAGTGTCAGCCTAGCCAAAACCAACTTCCTTCCCTCTCCCCAGAGCAGCCTCATCCCACACTGCCATCAGTAATGAGCTGTACTACTTCTAGGAGTGTCAGCTGAGAAATGATTTCTCCTGTTTAACCTTCCCTAACTCACACAGACAAATTTAGTGCTACTTTATTTATGCACTTCATGTTGTATCTAACTTCATTCTGGAAAATTATTATACCATATTATAAAGGTTGCTTTGTTTGTCTGCCTTCCTTATTAAACTGAGATCCTTAATGCAGGGAACCAGTTTTCATCATCTAATCTTGCAGTTTCAATTTGTTTATCTGTAAAATGGAGATATTTTAACTTGAATGATTAAAATATTTATACATGTAATGTGTTGATTGGGGTGACTGCAAAAATAATAGACACTCCATGTTAGCTGCTATATTTTCTCCAGTCCTAGAAACTAACATGGAATCTAGTATAATGCTGAGGTGTAGTAAATGTTTTGGAGTGAATGAATGAATAATTGCAGAGATAAGGAATGGTCTGTACTGAAAGAGGGTGAGGACCATATAAGTGATACAAATATACCTGTTACTACCATAACACCCAAGTGCAACAACATTCTTACAGATTCCCAGTACATACAAACTGAGTTGGTCATGATTTTACCTTAATGACCATGTGCTTGAGCTGACTGTAAGTTCCATTCATATACTCATTCATTCAAAGATTATTTTTAAGCACTTGCTATGTGCCAAGCACTGTTTTAGGTAGTAAGAACACAACAGTAAACAAAAAGAGCCCTTCCCTCATGGAACTTACATATGAGTATGGGAATCACGCACATGCATATACAGACCCACTGCCACCACCATTGCTACACTTCTATATTTGTATTTATTAATATCGAGTAGTGATAAGTGAAGGACATAAATAAAACAAGAGGACACAGAGTGACAATGTCTTCAGAAGCTGCAGCACTATCTTTTTCCACATAAGGCACTATTTCCAATAGAAGACACTCCATTTTCGTCTTCATACTTTGGCATAAACAACTGAAAACGCCATCATGATTTTTCATGAGTTTTGTTGAATTGATCTGCACTGTTTTTTTCATGTAGTGCATGAGAATTCTTTTTTTCCACCACTAAAACTGTACTTTCTATCAGATTTAATAAGGCCCTGACAGACTATCTATGTTCTGTAACTGAATTTTTTTCTACTTCTTTTTCTCAAATGTCTTCTACATTATAGTTTGTACCTTAGAAGAGTTTGTCAATTAGAGATTCAATAGCTTCACATATGTATCCAGCAATGTATTTCAGTGTAACTGTGAGACTTCTCTAGGAGGAAGTAAGCAAGGAGGAAATAAGTTTTACATTATATAGGCACAAACAATGCAGCTATGTATCTGCATGGAGCCTGCCAAATATCCACTGCTAATTGCTTGGCCTTGGTTGCCTAGTGCTCTTCAAGCCCATCTTGTGCCCTTGTGCCTGTTCAGACCTTCTTAGCAGACTAGCTGCCTGACCCGACTCCCCTTCCAGTAGAAAATGTAAAATTACATGTGTGATCTATGTTTGCAGCTCATAATATGTTTCTGTTGGGTGATGCTGCTCTAAAGGAAAGAGAGAAGTGAGAAAATCTGGAAGACTGAGTTCTTTAAAAGAAATTTGAGTTCCTCAGATCACCAGACACAAACATGCAAAATTGATCCAATTCTATGAATGTTAACTATTTTGTTCCAAGAACTAATAGAATTTGTAGCACAATCATCTTAGCTATCTTAAGTATGTTTATACAAATTTAGATATTTTTTCTGAGGAACTCTTTTGAAGATCACCATGTAAATAACAACCTTAGTTATGTTCCTACTACCTTGTTTTGAAGGCCTATATTGTCTTTGTTTTGGGCTCCTTGCTATTGTTATTGATTTGTCTTTTTTGTTTCTTGTTTTTCTAGTAATCTGTTTTGTTTTTCCCTCTAATGCAGAAAGGATAGATGTACATGTAGAGCCTTATACATGCCTAGAATTTCTAAAGAGTTTACAAGAATTGATTGTATTATACATGATGATATGAACAGCTACTCTGAAGAAAAAGAGACATTATGGTATCCATTGCTGATTTCCTATCGTCATGCTGTGAAATCCAGTAGTGATTTTATTCTTTTTGAATGATTTTAGTCTGTTTTGTATTATTTAATTTCAACATAATGAAGATATGGACAGCTATTTGAAGAGAACAAGAGACATTACGGTAGCCATTGTTGATTTTCCTATTGTCTAGTTTTGAAGGCCTGTAATGCTTTCATTACGCTGTTTTGATCCGTTTTATACTATTTTGTTTTGTGTGAATTCATTGTGTGTGAAGATATAGACAACTATTTTGAAGAAAACAAGAGACATTATGGTAGCCACCGTTGATATCCTGTTGTCTTGCTTTGAAATCTATGTCACATTGTTTTCTTCTGATCTGCTTTGTTCTGTATTATTATGGTTTGTTTTACCCTCTTTAAGATAAAAAAAGAAATTGAGGTAACCTAAAGACAGTATTTCCGGTATTAATCCATTTTAGTTTTCCAGATTGGATTAAATTTGGTAGATATTTCCTACTACCCAGTGTTATAAAATTTATGAGGGCGACATTCAGTTTTAGAAAAGAAACTATAATTTCTTTGCTTTTGATATGGTGGGTTGAGTTACTTGTTTTGTGTTAAAATACAGAATATTGGAGGGCTCAAAGGTATCTACTTAGTTGGAGACTTAAAAATAGAAAACATGATCTTGGGAAGTGATAAGTTCAATATAAAAGAATGTATTCAGTTGTTCTAATCCCAATATAAAGAAATAAGACATATCAGGATACTTGAGTATGTCCCCAAATCTTTTGTTCATGACTGTTTTTGTATAAATCATAAATCATAAATCATTTCATTCTTCAGTTTCCTCATCTGTTAACTGAAGTTTGGTAGAAATGACTACAGTATAAAGGATATGTATAATACTTTGAGTATGCAAGATGAATAAGAGGAATTCTAACCTTGATCCAGGAAAAAGGTTCTTTGGTGCTCCAGGCATTGATCATTCCAGAGTGATGAAGTCTGGCCCGCTTTGGGGCCCACTGTCCTTTGTTCAAGAGAGAGGAGAGAGATTGTATTCAACTGGATCAGTCCTAGACAGTTGGGAATGGCATCACTCTTGATAAAGTTTAATTCTAGTTGTGGAGAATACAGACAATGGAATACAAATCTTTCTAGCCTAGCAGTACTGATTTCTCTCTAAGGTTTTGCTTATCATTGTTGTACATCTCATTTTCTAAAATTTAATAATTTTGTTGATTTAATTAGCAATTCTAATTAACTGATACTAGAATTTGTTATCAGCACCACCAAGTGATACAACTTTATTACATATGTCCATTGAAAATAAATCAGATTTCTGGATTGGTTATCTAAACTAACAGACATTAACAAAAGATATACTCAGCCCAGGTTCTTGAAACAAAAATAATAGTATTTACCATGTTGTCCTGAAGCTGTAATCTGAAAATCTCTAATGTGTCCAGAAGCCATTCCCAGGGGAATCTGACACTCTGAAATCATAAAAAGGGGTACCTAGGTCTAAAAATGCACACAACTTAGCTTCTTAAATATGTCAGTGAAAATAAGTCAGTGAAAATGGGAGGACATTAACAAATGCTAATATTTTAGTGCTTATTATGTACCAAGGACTGTACTAAATATTCTGTTGTGCTATCATGTTTAGTTTATTTTGACAGGTATTACACCTGTTCATATTTTGCAGCTGAGGAAACTAGGGTCCATCGATAAGTAGACCAGTGGTAGTTCTTTAACTTGATTAAGGCTAAATGTTCAAACTCTCCCGTGACATGTGTAAGTTATCTTTGATAATTGAGTTAAACTTCAGTTACAAAATCTGTCACTGTGAAAATGAAGTTTTGTTTTTTAGCACAAGCTTATTGAATAGATTTAAAGTATACACAACTTCCAGCATATCTGTCCTTGGAGGACTTTGTTTTCTTCTCACAATATTCATTTTAATTTAATTTATTTTTTAATTTTTTTTCATTTTAAATTTAATAATGATATGCACTTGCATTTATTTCTCAACAAAGGCAACCACCCCAAAAAGGAGGAAAGCTATGTAGAAATAGGCTGGTAGGCAGTGAGTCTCTGCTCACAGTGCTACTCACGCTTGCTGTACACCAGGAATAGAGTGCTCATCCCAGCATGCAGGTGCTCGCCAATGAGGCATTCTACCCGCCAAATTCCAGCTCTGGATGGTTGCATTTCCACGGTCTCAAAAGCCCCTTTTCAAAACCAAAAGGAACAAAATCCATTTCTTTTCGCTAAAAAGTTGAGCATGAAATACACCAGCTTTCATAGAATAACGAAGAACATGTACCCAATTCAGTTCCACCACACCTGAACTCCTTAAACCCAAATTGCTTCATGTGTGGTCCCTATAGTTGGAGACACCTGAGACTGAATTTGACCATCTGCCTCCTGGGAAATGAGAGACAAAGTTACCAAATGCTTTGATGATGGAGACAGGAAAGTGCTATTGTATTAGGATTGGCATACATTCTCAGAGATTTTCAGAGCATACAGGTGTAGTTCTTATTGACCAGGTATGAACTTAGAGTTGGGGTGAGGCTGTCTTGCATTCAGTCCACTGGGGCTGCCTAGAGAGGGAGAAGCTAGGTGAATGCTGAAGGGATCAGGAATGAGTTACAAGTGGCCACCAAAGTAAAGGTGGAACCTAAGCAAGCAAAGGAGATTTCATGAGGAACTATCCCCAAAAAAGGAGTCTCCAAGGAGCCCCTGAAAGTGCAGTATAAGAGAAAGAGTCCTCCTTAAATGTCTGTTAGGTGTACACACTGTCAAGGTATTTTATAACAATGGCAGTGGTCCTAAGTAGGTTAGAACAGTCTCAATTCCTACTTTTAATGTGTCTGTGCCAGAGTTCAAAGCAGCCTCTGGCAAGGGATTGTGGAGGAAGGGGAAGCACAAGGTGGAGAAACAGGAATCAACCATAATCCTCCCAGTGCAGACTTTTAGCCTGGGAAGATCGAAGTTAAAAGTTCAGATATTTAATTACTATCTTAGAATGAGGATTGTAATTTCTAACTTGCACTATATTTGTGAAATAAAGTGGCTGCAATTCTATTTGTTACTTGAGTGGGCAGAAAAGTCACAGTTTTTTTTGAGATTTTTTTATGAAGAAACAGGTGATGTGTAGCTCCATGATTAAACCTGTTTTAAAGAGACAACACAGAACTAAAATAAAATTGTTTTGATCTGCATTGTGAGCAATGCTTAATCAATATACTAGTTGCATAAATAACCAAATCACTCTTTAGATAACTACTGGTGTCGTGTGGGATTTGAGATGGAAAATGAAAAAGTGTTCTTAGAAAAGTACTGTTATGTTAATCACCTATTTGTTCTATTTCCTTCGTAGCAATTTTATGTAGTTCAAACTATCTTGTTCATTTGTTAACTTACCTCTTTGTAGTATAAACTTACTTGAAAAAGTAAGTTAGTTAAGACCAAAGAGCTTGTTTGCTTTATTCACTAACTTATCCCCAGTAGTTAGACCATTTAAAGTACTCAGCTGAGCGAATTATTGCACAACTGTAATCCCAGCACTCTGGAAGGCTGAGGCAGGATGACTACAAATTTGAGACCAGCCCAGGCAATTTAGTGACTTAGTGAGACACTGTCTCAAAAGAATTTTTAAAAAGTATTGGGAATAGATCTTAATGTGAAGGACAGGGATTTAATCCTCAGTACCACAAAAAATAAAAATGAAGCACTCAACAAATACTCTAGGAAGAAGAAAGCCAAACTAGCTCATATACCTGGATATAAATTGTAAACTGCCATTTTATATTCTTCTTTTTTCCGTACAGTGAACACATGTCCACTGAAATGAATCGAATGGATGTTTTCATTACTGCCCATGCTGAGCAAATACCATCTAATCCTTTGGTCCTGCGCCATTACTAAGCCAGGTAGGGTGTCCATCACATAGCCATTGATTGCTGGAGAAGAGGAACACAGACGAGGCTGTTAAAAATCTATTGTAGATGTTGCTTTCTCTTTACAAACAACACTGATATCTATGAGTAGTCCATTCCCACAGATGTACTTGCAAGTTATGAAATGTTCAAGTTTCTAGTGCACACTACATTTCACAGTAACATTTGGGTGTGGGATATATTACCATAGAAGCGATAATTCTCTTTAAAAGTGGCATCTTCTTTGTGAATATTGCAGGGTGCCTTGCAATTCCTTTCCATGTTTTCAGTAAAGTACCAGCTCTTGGTCTCATCAAAGATAGTGAAAAGCAGAGCAAATTCCTGCACTGTCACTTGTCTCCCATGAGCAAGGCTCAGTGTGTTCCTGTGGCAGATCAGAAGGGGTCCAATCAAGCCTGAATGCATATCTTTTTCCTAGAGAGAAATCATCAATCCTGTTAGTATAAGTTCTTTTACCTAGGAAACAGAGTAAGTTATCCATTGACTTTTACGGCATTCTAGCCTGCTTCCAATCTGCCCATAGTACAATTTATGCTTTTAAATAGATTCCAGAGTGATCTTTTGCAGACACAAATATGATGTCGCCTTTTCTACCTAAAACTTTTTATTGTGCTTAGGACAAAGACCAAAATTCTTATATTATGACACAAAGATCATTTCTTTTGAACTAGAACGTCATAAGCAGAATGAAGACGTCCTTACCAGATCAACATCAGAGAAGTAAGCCCAGGCTTTGCAGTCAAATTCATCTTCAGTGGGTGCCATATATTGTTGCACTTCCCAAAAGTAAGTTTTGGTTTCATTAGGCTTAACGAAGTTTTTTCTAGGTTTTGCTTCTTGTTTGTGATCTTCACTGTAAGAAACAAGGCTAGAATAGAAGGAATAGGGACGAGAGGCCTGGTTTTTGAAAGTTACCTGCAGAATAAAACAAGCAAATAAAAAATCAAATGCAAAAATCATTGCTTAGTCTATTAAAGTCCTAAGTTTAAGGGTTATGTTCCTAATAGGAATGCTCACATTTTGGCCTTTATCCAAAATTTTAACACCCTAGAGGAAGAATACAGTGGGTAGATGTTGTTATAGAACCCAAGCTTGAAGACCTATGAAGGAAATTCTGAGGAATTTTTGATTCTACATTTAGGACATGAACTCACATTTAGGAGGAAGAAAATTATTAATAATTTAAGAGTAATTCCAAGCAGGATGTGGTAATCCTACCACTCAGGAGGATTGTCATGAATTTGAGGCCAGTCTGGGCTACATAGAGAGTTCAAGGCCAGCCTGAACTACGGTGAGACCTTGCCTCAAAAAAAAAATGAGTAATTCCAAAGTAAGAGGTAAATTGTCAATACAGAAATCTTAGAAGACTATAACCAAACCCTGTGTGATTGCATATGCCTGTACTTCCAGCATTCAGGAGGCTGAGGTAGGAGGTTTGCTGTGAGGTCAGGGACAGCCTGCACTACAAAGTGAGCTTAAGGCCAGCCTGAACTACGTAGCAAGACCCTGTCTCAAAAAGACAAAGAAAAAAAGACTATAACCCCAGGAGTTAATAATGACATATTAAGTACTTTAGGACTAATTCCACGATGAATGTATATTATGTTTTAAAAAGATTTGTATTTCTGATCTTAAAAATTATTCATTTATTATAGAATGTAGGGAAACTAAAATGAAATTCAGATCAGAAAAATATACCCACAGTCCCACATCCTTAGTATAAAAAATAAATTGGGGAAATTGATAGTTATTTTTGGAAAGATTACTTCAGTATTGGTCTCACAAAATGCACAAAAATAACTTTGACTCTACAGAATGATTGATACATTTAAAAGTTAAATATAAAAACAAGATGTAAAAGAACATTGAAGGAACAATAGATAATTTTTAAAAATCTCTGGATAGGAAGGAATTCTCATAAACGCAAAAATAATCAAAGAAATATTTATAGGTTACTACCTAAAAATTCAGATCCATTTTATTTTAGAAATTTTCATATATAAAATTAAGAGGAGGGGGACAGATATGATGAAAATATATTATATGCATTGAAACCCCCAAAAGTATAAAAGTATGGAAGAATGGTGAAATAAAGGGGGTGACCGGGCAACAAAAATATTTTATGTGTGTATAAAAGCCTATTAAACTATATAATCAACAGATACCAGTAAAAAGATGCAAAGAGAAAATTAAGATATAATAAACTTAGAAAAATATTTTTCACTAAGATCATGAGTGGTTAGTAGCTATTATACAAAGAAATGTTAATAAGAAAAGCTCTCCACAAAAGACAACTTTTCAAAAGACATTGATAATTCATAACAGAAAGTCTTAAAATATTCAGGTGTGTGACACTTCTGGAATTTTATCCCAGGAAAAGATCTGTGATCACAGAATTATTTATATAGTGGGAAAAAGAAACTGTCTAAAAAGTTGTGCAAAATATATGACTAAGTAAACTGCAGTTCCATAAATTCACAGAACAGACTATTACAGTCACTTATACTTAATGTTTTTTCTTTGTTTGTTAGATTTCTTTTGAGACAAGGTTTTGCTATGTAGTTCAAGTAAACCTTGAACTCATTATGTAGCCTAGGCAGGTCTCGAACTCAGTGATCTTTCTGCCTCAGCCTCTCTAGCGCTGGCCTTACAGGCATACACCACCATGTCCAGCTAGAAAATGTTATTTGTTTATTTATTTATTTTTAAAAGGAAAAAGAATAAAAACGATGGCACAGAATTTCAACACAAAATAATAGGAGATTAACAATGATTAATATAATTCTGTTTTAAAATTCAGGAAATGTTTTTGATAAGACAAGAAATGTCTATTCCATGATAATATTTAAAAACTAAGGAACAATTATATATGGCATGATTTCAAATACATAAAGAAGTAAATAATACAAATACAAGAATGTATACTTGAAAGATAATTAAGATTTTTTTTAACTTCTTTATTTTTCTATACTTTAAAATTTCCTAGCTCAGTGTGGTGGTGATCACCTGTAATCCCAGCACTTGGGAAGTGGGCTGGGAGGATCACAATTCTGAGCCCAGCCCATTGGTAGAGTAAGTGCTTCACATGCTCAAGTTCCTGGGTTTCACCCCCTCCCATTCCCAGCACCACCCAAAACAATTTAAAAGTAAGAAGACATTTTTTTTAATAATCAGAAACAAAATAAACACGTAGAATTAATTTCCTGGTAATTTCATTGTCCTTAACTTACCACAATAT
The DNA here is from genome assembly GCA_004027455.1 of Hydrochoerus hydrochaeris. NCBI lineage: Eukaryota > Metazoa > Chordata > Mammalia > Rodentia > Hydrochaeridae > Hydrochoerus > Hydrochoerus hydrochaeris. Next base: position 117,834 of record PVLA01006119.1, on the reverse strand, counting down.
TGTCTTCAACTTCTGCTCTTATGTACGGCCCCAAGAGTCCCAAGTGTTCATTTAATTCTCCACGGTATAAAGGTTGAGTAAAAGAACCATCAGTAAACTCCTGGAAAACTACTTTCTTGAATTGATGGGCACTGCCACTATGATCCCTGAAGACAAAGCAGAGGAAAAGCAATATCCTGATGAACCAAGGGAGTAAGAATGCCTCACATCTTTGTCTTCCCTATATTTGCAATACAGTTAGCAGAACTGATGATGGATTGCAAGTGCAATGGAGCAGAGAAGAGAGAGAAGAGAGTTAAAGATAATTTTCAGGTTCCTGCTTTGGGCAAATTAACAGATGGTGATGTAATTCACTGAGATGAGACCCCTAGAGAAGGAGTAGGCTGGTACATATGGCTTAGAGCAACTATGTGAATGAAATTGGCAGATAAACAGGGGCCAGGAGTTCACAAAAGAGGTCTAGATGAAAATCATCTATATTTAAATGGTATCCAAGGCACATGAATGGCCTGTAAAGCCAATAGTCAATTTTTTGTGTCATTTTACTAGACATATAAGCAGCATTTACATAGTCAACCACTCCATCCTCCTTAAAATTCTCTCTCTGGGTTTACTAGTATGTAAATCCTATGAAAGCTGAGGATTTGTCTGCTTTGCCCACTGCTGTATTTCTAGCAGATGGAACAGTGCCTGGCATAAAATATGTGCTCAAAAATACTTGTTGAGATATTTTTCTACAAAATCCTTTAGGATGGCAGAATAGAATTTCCTTTTGTGTGACTCTGCAGGGTAGAAAAATAGAAACTAACCTGGCATGGTGGTGCTAGTGTGAGAGGCTGAGGCAAGAGGATCACAAGTTTGAGCCCAGCCTGGACTACTCACTGACTTAGTGAGACCCTATCTCAAAATGAGTTTAAAAAGGGCTAAAATGTAACTCTATGAAGGTTCTTGGTTTAACATTCAGTGATTCAGTGCAGAGAGAGAGACAGAGAAAAACGAACTGTATTGTAAGAATAGAGAATATGGTTTTAATTGTTTTGGTTTATTATGATGGAATGGGCAACTATTGTGAAGATAACAAGATATACTATGGCAGCTGTTGTTGTTTTCCTAGTATCCTGCTTTGAAGTTCTGTACCAATTTTGCTGCTTTGTTTTAATTTGCTTTGTTCTGTTTTGTTGGATTTTACTGTCTTAAAAAATAAAAACTGTATTGTGAGGAAAGAGCAGAAGACACCCAGAATCAGGAGATCCAAGCGTGGTGACACATGTCATAATCCCAATTGCTTGGGAAGCTAAAGCAAGAGTATCACAGTACATCCAGCCTGGGAAACCTATCAAGACCCTGTCTTAAAGGAAAAATAAATAAATAAATAAATAAATAAAGACTGAGAGCTTAGTTGGGGAAGCAAAAGCTCTCTGGGGTTCGATTCCCTGGACCACACACACACACACACACATACACACACATAGATGAAGAAAGAAAGAAGGAAAGAAGGGAAGAAGGAAGGAAGGAAGGAAGGAAGGAAGGAAGGAAGGAAGAAAGAAAGAAAGAAAGAAAGAAAGAAAGAAAGAAAGAAAGAAAGAAAGAAAACAGGTCACATGAAAGCCAAAAACCACAGTGAAAATAATGAAGCACTTCACAGTGCTAACCTCAGCTGGAATGGATAGGGTGTGTGTGTGTGTGTGTGTGTAACCTAACTGTGCAAGCACAAAATAATCCTGGAGGATGCTGGTAGCCCCAGTGATAAACAAGCAGCACCAGCCTCAGAAGGAGCCTATGAATAGTGCCAGCTGTCAACACAGTATGAAGATTTACCCATTGTGAATGTGACTCCTCTCTCATTGCTTTGGAGGAGAGTGGCTCACTCAGGAGCTGTTTTGCGATGTGGCTCGTTGTTTGCAAGTGAGCTATTCCAGGGACTAGAAGTCACAGAACAACCATGCTTTGGCACCCCCTGGGAACACATTGCCACAATGACTGAGTGGGAAACAGCCACAAGGCATAGTCATGGAGGGGAGAAGGTTAGTCACAGACCCACTGAGAAGTTGAAGTAGAGGGAAAGCTCAGTCGTGGAGGACACAGTAGTCATCAGAATTGCCCTCTGTGGTGAGAAGCCATTTCCATGGTGTGTCATTTCCCAAGGGGGCTAGAACTGAAAGCACTGGAATCAATACCAGTGGAATGCTTGACTTTCTTTGTAGCCTACTTCCAGCACAGAACTCAGGGGCCTGTTTGCTTTCCCCACCTGTCAGCATGATCAGTGATACACCTCCATTTAGACTTTGCCACATCCCTGGCTGTACAGTCACAGCAGTCTTGGGAGCAGGTAGAATACATCATGAGCCCATAGATCACAAAGCTAGCTTCCTTTTATTCCTTTTCTTTTTTATTTACTCTTTAATCTCTCACTTTTATCTACCTTTATTCACTTTATAAATTCTTTAATTGAATGAATTTTTATCTTTTTTCTCCTCTTTCACATCATATCTTCCTTTTTTTGTCTTTTTGAAACAGGGTCTCACTATGCAGTTTAGGATGGCCTTGATCTCACTTCATAGCCCAGGTTGGTCTTGAACTCAACAATCATCCTGCCTCAGCCTCCCGAGTGCTGGGATTACAGGTGTGCACCACCATGCCCAGCTATTCTTTTCCTTTCTTAAATCTTTCATTTTTCATTTTCCCTGCCCATTTCCCCTCTGTATTTTTAATAGTGTATTATTACTTTTACTGTTATTAATATATGGCTTTTTCTTTTATTCTATATTATTTCCCCCTTCTTTTCTATTTTAGTAATGTTACATTTATTGCTTCTATTTTGTTTTTACTGTGTGTTGGTATGAGTTTTTGTCTTTGTGTTGTCTTTAATGTGGTATGTGTTCTGCTCTCTGTGTGGTACTAGGGATTGTGCCCACAAATGAAGGCTGCTCACTAAGAAGACCATCACATAAAAGTGGAAGAGATATTCAACCCAACAGATACACAAATCCTAACAAAGAACTCAAAGAATATGAAAAAGCAGGGCAGCATGACTCCTCCAACAGTTTATAATTCATGAATAACTGAATGCAAATACACTGAAATGGATGAAATACTGGACAAATAAAATTGATTCTTAAAATGTTCAGTGACTTCAAAGAGGATGCATATGAATTGCTGAGTCAATTAAGGAAGATAATACAGGATCTGAAGGAGAAATTTAACAAAGAGACAGACATTCTGAAAAAGAACCAAACAGAAATTTGGGAAATGCTCGATACATAAAATTGAAACTCAATGGAAAACCTCATGAATAGATAAAACTAAGCAGAAGATAGAATTTCAGGGCCTGAAGACAAAGTTGTTGAATTATCACACTTGGACAATGATAAACAAAGATAAATTATGAACAAATACTCAAGAACTCAGTGACATGATTACAAGACCAAACTTATACATTTTTTGTTGTAGAAGAGGGTGCTAGGATACAGACTAAAGGATATAAAATTTAGCTGAGGAAATAATAGCAGAAAAATTCCTAAATCTTGAGAAAGGTGCAAGCATCCACTTTTAGGGGGCATTTAGAACCCCAAACAGGCATGACCAGAAAAAAAAATCCAGAAAAACCCAGGATCAGATATATACACATTGAATTTTATCAGAACTTTAAAGAATTAACACCAATGCTCCTCAAACTATTCCATGAAAGAGAATGGGAACAAACACTTCCAAATTCACTCCAGAAAGATAATATCATTCTGATGCCAAAATCATATAAGGACCCAACCAAAAAAAAAAAGTAAAAAAAGGAAATGTTTAGACTTTTATTCTTGATGAACATAGATGTGAAAATCATTGGTATAATAATTGCAAACCAGTTACAAAGATCAAGCCATGCATGGTGGTACCTGCCTGTAATGCCAGGATTCAGGATGTTGAGGTAGGATAGCCATGAGTTCAATTTTGTCAAATACTTTTGTTTGTGAACCAAACTGTATATACACTTTGGGAAAAGAAAAATAGTATGGTGTTTTTCAACAGATGGTGTTACGCTCGTATGGGAGACACTAGAGGAGGTATATCTCAGAAAACTCATTACACTGCTGGTACTTAGAGAAGAAATTGAAAATGCATGTGCAACAATCTCAGTGGCCAAGGTTACCTAAGCAGCAGTTCACCATACTAGTAAATGCCCGGAAGCTGATGGCCACTTTGAGCTACTCTTGCAATTGTAAAGGCCAAGAGTAACTTGTATTAATCTCACAATGTCTCAGTAAATTTAGTATTATAACATTTACATAAGTTTTCCTGAAATGTATATACATTTTTTGGCAGAATAAATATGTCTATTTTATGTTTTCTAACACTTAATTATTTTTATTTTAATGAGAAAAAACAATAAAAACAACAATGCAAAATTTCAAAACAAGATAAAGTACAGTGGTTAAGACATTGCATATTGTTATCTTAAAGTAATTGCTCATTAAGATACAGGCATAAAAATTGATCAAACAAAATAGGCACACACTTTTCAATGAATGAACAGCATTTAGGATTCTATCTTAACTAAGATATATATATATATATATATATATATATATATATATATATATATTCCTTTTGACTTCCTTTTCTCTTTCCCCCATCCTAGTTTTTCTTTCCTTTGAACACTTTCTTCCCATTTTGCAATATCTATTATGCATTTTGAATCTTATTTACTTTTTCCACTTCCTATACAAGGGAGACAATATATTTATACGTGTGAGTCTGATTTATTTCACTTGAGTATGATCTCAAGTTGCATTCATTTACCTATAAAAGTCTCCATTTTATCTTTTTTACAGCTGAGTAGTACTCCATGGTATAAAAATACCACTTTTTTATCCATTCCTAGGTTGATGGGCATTTGTGTTGTTTCCAAGTTTTAGCTATTACAAATTGTGCTGCTATAAACATGGGTGCACATATATCATGGTGGTATGATGTCTTTAATTCTTTTGGGTCTAATGGGTCCTCCAATTTAATTTTTTTTTAGGAATCTCCACACTGGTTCTCACAATTCTAGTTTTTTGAGGAATCTCCACAGTGATTTCCACAATGGTTGTACCAGTCTGCATTCCTACTAGCAGTGGAGAAGGGTTTAATTTTCCCCCACAGCTCTGCCAGTGTTTTTTATTAGTTAATTGCTTGATGATAGCCATTCTTTCTGGAGTGAGATGAAATCTCAGTGTTATTTTAATTTGCACTTCTCAAATTACCAATGATGTTGAACAGTTTTTCATATATTTTTTCTTTCTATTTCTTCATCTGAGAGGTGTGTATATCTCAAATGCCCATTTCTGGATTGAGTCTTTGTATGTGGTGAGTCTCATTTTTTTCAATTCTTTATATGTTGTAGATAGAAGTCCTTTTTATCTGGGACAGTTAACTAAATTTTTTCCTCAATCTATGGGTTGTCTTTCACTCTGTTGACAATTTCTTTTGATATGCAAAAGCTTTTTAATAAGATGAGATCCCAGTTGTTGATTCTTTGAAGTAATTTCCATGCAGTCTGAACTTTGTTCATGAAGTCTCTGCCTACACCTTTATTTTCAAGATTTCCATCTAGATTCTCTTCCAGTAGAGTTAGTGATTCTGTTTTAATATTTAGGTCTTTGATCAATTTTGACTTTAGTTTCATGCATGGTGATCGACACAGTATAGTCAGTCTTTTTATTTTTTATTTTTTTATTGGTACCAGGGATCGAACTCACGACCAAGCGCTTGCAAGGCAGGCGTTTATGCTGCTGAGCTAAATCCCCAGCCCCTCTAGTCAGTCTTTGGCATGTGAAAAACCAGGGTTTTTTTTTAGCACCATTTATTGAAGAGGCTATCTTTCTTGCAGTGAACATGTTTGGTCTTTTTGTCAAAGATAAGGTGGTTGAGTATGTCTATAGTTGTGGCTTTTGACCTGCTCCACTAATCCTCAGGTCTGTTTTTTTGCCAGTAGCATGCTGATTTTATCACAGTAGCTTTGAAGTATAACTTCAAGTTGGAGATTGTGATGCCTCCTGCCTTGCCTTTGTTTACTTTTGCTCTTCTAAGTCTATTCTGGTTCCAAATGAACTTTAGGAACGTTTTCTCTAGTTCTGTGAGACAAACTAATGGTATTTTGGTAAGGATTGCTTTAAACCTTTATAAGTTTTGGGAGTATGGCCATTTTCACTATATTGGTTCTTCCTATCCATGAGCAAGGAATATCTATCCATTTTCTGATATCCTATTTGATTTCCTTTTTCAGAGTACTGTAATTTTCAGCATAAAGATCTTTTACTTCCTTTGTTAGCTTAATTCCTAAGCATTTCATTTTATTCAATGCTATTGTTAAGGGAGCATCTGCCCTGATTTTTCTCTCTGTGAGTCTTTTGTTTGTGTACAGGAATGCTATTGGTTTTTGAGTGTTGACTTTGTATTCAGCTACACTACTGAATTTGAACATTAAATCTACCAGTTTTTTGGTGGAGTTTTTGAGGTTTTCTATGTAGAGTATCATGTCATTTGCAAATATTGATAATTTGAATTCTTCCTTTTCTAACCTTATTCCTCTCTCTTGTCAATTTGCTCTGGCTAATGATTGCAGAACTATATTGAATAGGAGTGGTGATAGTGGACATCTTTGTCTTGTTCCTGATTTTAGAGTAAAAGCTTTCAGTTTTTGTCCATTTAGCATGATTGTGGCTGTTGGTTTGTCATAGATGGCTTTTATCAGAGTGAGGTGTAGACCATCTATTTCAATTTTCTGTAGTGTTTATATCGTGAATGAGTGTTGGAGTTTGTCAAAAGTTTTTTTTTTATTTTGCATCTATTGAGATGATCATGTGATTCTTGTCTTTGGCTCTGTTGATATGGTATATTACATTTATTGATTTGTGTATGTTGAACCATCCCTGCATGCCTGGGATAAATCCCACTTGGTCATGGTGTATAATATTCTTGATGATTTCCTGCATTCCATTTGCTCATATCTTATTGAGGATGTTTGCATCTATGTTCATTAGGGAGATTGGCCTATTGTTCTCTTTTTTGGTTGGGTCTTTCTCTGGTTTTGGTATCAGGGTAACACATAACTCCAGGAATGAGTTAGGGAAAATTGCTTACCTTTCAATTTCATTAAATAGTTGAGGAGTATTGGCATTAAATATTCTCTAAATTTGTTGTAGAATTCAGCTATGAATCCATCAGGACCTGGGCTTTTCTTTGTTGGTAAGTTTTTAATAACATTTTCAATTTCATTAACTAATATTGTTATTCACAAATTTTTTTATCTCTTTGATTTAGCTTTGGCAATTTATACATATCTAGGAATCTGTCCTTTTGTTCTCTGTTTTCCATCCTGTGAGAGTAAAGATTTTCAAAGTAGATATTGATGATCTTCTGAATTTCCACAGGATCTGGAGTGATTTCACCCTTTTCATTTCTCATTGCATGAATCTGAGTCTTTTCTTTCCTTTTTAATGGTAAGGTTGGCTAAGGGGTTATCAATTTTATTTAGTCTTTCAAAGAACCAGCTCTTCAATTCATTAATTCTTTGTATTGTTTTTTTAGCTTCCATTGTATTAATTTCTGGTCTGATTTTTATAATTTCCTCCTTTGTATGAGATTTGTGCTTGTCTTCCTTTTCTTTTTCTGAAAGCTTGAGATGCAACATTAGGGTGTTTATTTGTGCTCATTCTGTTTTCCTGATGTGAGAAATCACTTATAAATTTCCCTCTTAGGACTGCTTTCTTGGCATCCTATAAGTTCCAGTATGTTGTATCTGTATTCTTGTTTGGTTGTAGATATTGATTAATTTCTTCCTTAATTTCATCTGTAACCTATTGGTTGTTTAGGAGGGTGTTTTTTAATTTTCATGTGTTTATGGAGTTTTTTCAGTTTCTTTTGCCATTAATTCTTAATTACATCAAGCTGTGGCTAGATAATATGCATGGGATAATTTCAGTTCCTTTGCATTTACTTCAGCATGTTCTGTGGCCTCTATAAGATCTGTTTTGAGAACATTCACTGTGCAGCTGAGAAGAATGTGTATTCTAATGATGTTGGGTGGAACACTCTGAAAACATCTACTAATTCCATTTGTTTACAGGTTTGATTCAGTTTGGATATTTCTTTGCTGATTTTCTGTCTAGTTTATATTTGTGTTTGTGACAATGAGTATTAAGGTCTCCCATTACAACTGTGTTATTTCTTGTTTGATTTTTCATTTCTATTAATACTTGTCTTAGACAGTTGGATGCTAATGTATTTGGTGCATACATATTTATGATTGTTATCTCTTTCTCTTGAATTTTTTCCCTAACAAGTATGCAGTGACCTTCTTTATCTCTTTTGGTCATTTTTGGTTTGAAGTTCATATTGTCTGCAGCAGAATTGCTACCCCTGTTTTTTTTCTGGGTTCCTGTTGCATGGAAGATTGTTTTACATCCTTTGACTTTCAATCTATGAAATTCTTTTATAGTTAATGTGTTTGTTGTATACAGAATATTGTTGAATTTCGTTTCTTGATTCATTTTGATTGGTCAATTGAGGCCATTTACACTGATGGTTACAACTGATATGTATTGGCTTATCTTTGTCATGATATTGTCCTGCTGTTGTTCCCTGCTCTCCTCCTTTGTTTAATTACTTTCTGTCTGTTGGTTTCTTTCTGTTGTTGTTCTTGGGATTGTGGTCATGTGGGATCTGGCTCTTTTTGGCTCTTTGCATTTTTATATTAATTTTAAAAGGAATTTACTGAGTTTTACAAAAAGAAGATAAGACTATCTGGGATTTTCATTCAAGTTGAACTGAGTTATAGATCAGTCTTAGATATAATTTATATTTTCAAATATTGTGTTTTTCTATCTACATACATAGTATATTCTGGCATTTAATTAGATATTTTTAGAATTTCTTAATAATTGTCCATATTTTTCCTTTTTTAATTACAATAATTAGTACATATTAACTATACAAATAATAGGTTTCATTGTGAGATTTCTGTACATGTATATAATGTGCTTCCATTGTATCCCCCTTGTTAACTTCTCTTAACTCCTTCTCTTTCCCTATCTCCTCTTGTGTGATTTTTTTTCTAGATTCCCACAAATGCCTCATTTTTTTTTTTTTTTTGGTACTGGGGATCGAACTCACAACCTCGCACTTGCAAAGCAGGCACTTATGCCACTGAGCTAAATCCCCAGCCCAAATGCCTCCTATTTTTTCCACAGAAAATTTCTGTAAAATTCCTGTTATACATATTTCTAGGTACTTATTATTGTTTTCCACGTGGTATTCTGCATTTTGGTTTCACTTTCATGATTGTGCCTCATCTGATTAATCTAGCCCTGACTAGGCCTAGATGCCTTAAGATAATTATCTAAACAGTGGAGCCACTTGCTTTCATTTTTGCTGTTGCCCACCATGTTGTGATAGTGAACATCTTTGACAGGCTCACTTTTATTTATTTATTTAATTTATGTTTTGTGTGTCATGGTGCTAGAGATTGAACTCTGGGCTTTGTGCATGTTAGGCAAGTATTCGATCATGGAGCTGTACTTCCATTCCTTTACAGACACGCTTTTAACATCAAAGATACCATGTCTCCAGGAAGCACTTCATTCAAAGCTTCATCGTGCATTTCAACAGACTTTCCTTCAGTTGTGACATGGAGTAGAGCAAACATATCCACCACACAGAGTTGGAGAATACTGGTGTCCACTTGGCATACAAAAACAATACTAATGGCATCAAATGTGTAGACATCCTGGAGGGGCTGATACACAGGCTTGTCAGTTAGACAAGCTATTGGCAGGATGTAAGCCAGAGATGCGTCAGCTTGGTTTTCACTATTTCATTACTATCTTTGCAGAACATTTTCCATCCTTTGAACCAGGATGTATCAACACTTGGTTCCTACACACTGTAGTCATTCCAACAAGAAATGAGCACAAATGTTATTGCACTGGAGTTATAGCCAATTTTCATACTGTATGGCTGAATTCCCTAATTTTTTCCTTATATTCTTCTAGATTTAGGGTGACTCAGTGGAATTCACTTTGTTAGCACCAACAATTAGCAGTTTCACAGTCAATGTGTAAGCTAGAAGGGCATGATCACAGATATGTTCATTCTCAGAAACATCAACTTCAAATCCATGGAAAGCAGCAGCAAGAGTCAGGACAGCATATCAGCCTACAAAACACTTGTAATCATGTTTTTGATAAAGTTTTTGTGTCCTGAGACATCAGTGATAGTCACCTAATACTTTCTGGCTTCTAGTTTCCACAGGAAGAAGATGTTAATGGTTATACCACACTCCTGCTCAGATTTCACTTTAGCTAAGACCCAAGGATACATGAAGGAGAACTTTTCCATCTCTGCAGCCTCCTTCTTAAGGTTTTCATAGTTCTTTTGTAGATCACATTACATTTGCCAAAGAGATAGTCAGTAGTGGGGGATTTGCCTGGGGGAATCTATATGTTCAATGACAAAGACATTGGCAAGAATCTGTTTCTTCCCCCAATTGTAGCTTATGTTTACGAGTGATTTTCAAGACACCTATGTGGCTGGTGGTAAACTTGTTATGAAAAAATTCTATACAACTTAACCTCTGTCACTGTTGATACAAACTTTACAAGTTATATTTATCCACGATTACCCTTTCTTTGCACTCTACTCTTTGCCTCTCACATCTTTTGTCTAGAATCATTATAAATATTACCTCATGTATAACATTTAAAACATTTTTATTGCATCTTTGGTAGTAGTAAATCTTCTCTATTTTTACTTGTCTGAAAATATATGTATTTTACCTTAATTCTTAAGTCATGTTTTTGATGGGTATAGAATTCTAGGGTGGCAGCTATTTCATTTCAATGTTTTCTAAATATCATTCCCACATCTTGTATTTCTATCAATTTTATTTAGCTTTTCACAAAACTGACTGAGTTTTGTTAATCTTATCTTTTTTTAGTTTTTATTTAATTTGTTTCTGGTATGATCTTTGTAATTTCCTTCCTTGTGCTAACTTTGGCCTTCGTGAAGGCCAGACAGTTCCAACTTAGGGCCCAGTTCCTCCAGAAAAGTACTTGGTGATTCGCACCATCTTGGACAGCCTGACTGTGCTGACACTCAGAGCTCTTCTTTGGTGCATTTTTTGTGACCATCTGTGGCTCTGGGGTCTCTTCCAATCCAGTCCCTGTAGTTACTTCATAACATTTGAATCCAATGTTCTTCCTCAAGAGCAAAGAACACATCCATAATTTTTTCTAAGTAACTGCTGAAGGTGAATTTCTTGTTATTGATTTTTTTCTGATGTGGAAGCACTTTATTACCACTGAGAAGTAAGAGAACAGCCCATTCAGATAAGTTTTCATTCCAATGATAATGCTTCATTTTGTAAATTTCCATTTACATTGACCAGAACCTTATTAACCCAGGAAGATACACCTGCTAGACAAGGGTTCTCCTTTTTTTCTTTTCTTAAGGTCATACAATAGTTTGAACCACACCCCCACTGCAAGGTAAGTATATAGGGTCCTTCTACTGTCTCTTATACTTTGTGCTCTTTGATGAGCTGAGTCTGCGATGAGACTTTGAATTCAGGGAACAGCCTTTGATGGATCTCAAAATGAACCTGCAGCTGTGTGTTGATTATCATGTAAGCCACCATGTACAGACATGACAGAAAAGGTGTTCAGCCTATGGGTCAGCCCCCTGCATCTGACCTATAGGAGCTGGATGCATTGGATGCCTGTAGTCCCAGAACTCAGGAGGCTGATGCATAAGGATCACTTGAACCCACAATTTCAGGGCCAGCCTGGAAAACACAGCAAGACTGTCTAAAAAGAAACAGAAAAGATCCCAAAGGAGCAGGGGAGAGTGAGAACAAGAGCTAGACAGGCAAGCCCTACAAAGCCACAGCCAAACAGGGACTAGCATCCACTCCCCAGTCACATGCCTGCTCTCTCCTCACTGTGTTGCCTGGGCCTCCAGGCTGTGCTAGGAGCACACAGGAAGGGATGAAGGCAGTGGTCAGGCCAGCATGCCTGTGGGTATTGGGGAAATTTATTCACCTGTGTGAGCCACCATCTGATTCCACTCTGCTGGTGCAGTCTGATTTGATTATTTTTTAGATTTATTGTTACAGGAGCAGTGCTTAAGTATTGTTAGAGAACTTGAAAATATAGGTAAACAATGTTTTTAAAAATAAAACATCACTTTTACAGTATCTAGAGTAACATTGTATTATATATCCTCCTCATCCCTCCAACCCGGTCATCTTCACCTATCCATTTCAGAAATACATCTCCCCTTTCCTAACATTCCATTTATAATCAAATTCTGCTTGTTCTTCAAGTTATAGTCAGCAAGATTCTCTGATGGATTAGATGTGGTCATGAGGGGAAAAAAAGGAGTTAGGTATAACTTTAAAGTTTAGCGTTTCAGTAATTAATGAAGGATTGTTAATAGTAACATGCTTGGTGTTGATGAGATTAATACAATGGAAAAGGAGAAATTGATGAGTCAGAATGTAGACTTTGGCATGCAGCACAAGCGAGAAAAAAATCAGTAGAACCATGGAGGATTTTAGTGGTGCTCTTCAGAAGATAAAACACAACAATGTGGTAGTGACTAAGGGTGTTACTTTAGCTGCAGTGGTTGGGGGAAATCCTCTGTGAGAAGCTGAGCTCTAAGTGATAGTGATGAAAGGCCAACAGATGAGGTTTTGCAGCAGAGGGAATGGAATGCAAAGATATTGAAAGTGGAATGAGTTCAGCATGTTTGAGCAACAAAAGGGCAAGCACGATGAGTACAGTGAAGAATTCAGGGTGGGGGTGCATGGAAGAGAAATTGAGGGGTAGATCTGGGCAGCAGTTAGTACAGATCTTAGAGGAAGGGTAGTGCCCTCTCCATTGCATATAGTAGGTGCTCCATAAATATTTGTTGACTGACTGATTATGCTTATATTTGCTTTCCAAATGTGTGTGTGTGTGTGTGTGTGTGCTTCTTCTCCCCTGCATAACCTCCTTCTGTTCCCCTAAAACTCAAACCACTCCATTTTGTCTTCTGAATCCCCCATTCTTTGGAAAAAAACTCTCCCCACATCTTCAACCTTTTTATCACACACTTCTTCCTCATACCTGTCTCAGGGCTCTTTCACAAGAATATGATTTCTCCTGCAGCTCCAAGTTTGCCTAGATGAGGCTGACTTTCCACCCTATTGCTGCTTCTTGATCATGCCTCCTGTTACCTCTTGAAAACCCCTCTCCTTCCCCTGCCACCAGAGTAAGAATTGACATCTTGCTCACTCTTCAGCTTCACCTAGACTCTGCCACCTGCTGAAGTGAGAGTCCAGAGTTTGCTTTTCAGAACCTATTGCTATTTTAGCACCTGGTAAAGTCCAAAGTCATGGATGGACAAAAGGAGAAAAGAAGGAAAAGAAAAGAAAGCACACACACATACACACATGTGCACACACACACACACATAAAGAACGGTTCTTGCTTATATTGTTTGAGCAATGTTTCATGCCTATGTCTTGCAATTTGAGTGACTACTTTGAAGATAGCAATGTGCAATATATTAACTATTGTTAATCTCCTATTACCTTGTTTTGAAATTCTTTATAATTGTTATGGCTTTTTAATCCTTAAAAATAAAAAAGTCCAAAATCACAATAGCAAGACAAAGGAATAACCAGTGGAGTCATACCTGTTTCTTAGGACACTAGGGATCCTACTCATCCCATAGTCCCAGAGCCGCTCCACCGCTGCAATAAAATAGTGTCGCGTTCTCTTTTGAAAGCTGCGGGGACCCTGGTTTTCATCCTCGCCATAAATCTCAAAATCTTCTTTCTTAGTTTCACTTGAGATGTCATCATCATAGTAAATGTCTTCTTGTTCTGACTGAAGAGTAGTAGGGGTTATTTCCCTTTGCTGACGCTTCAAGACAGGTAGGTTTGGAGAGCACAACTTTCCAGTACTTCCTTGCTTTGCCCAAGTGGCTTCTCCCTGGAGCCAATTTTGCACATCATTTATTGCTACTATTGTACAATTGCTTTCACCAGGGTTTAGAGAAAAAATGGGGTCCTTCATCTTTAAAACTATATTTTTTGGTGACTTCTCTTGAGATCTCCAGTTATTTTTTGGTATCTGGATAGCATGATGATTCCCTAAAGCAAGACGACCCAGCAATTTGGAGTTCATCTTTTCAGAATTTTCTGTTGCACCTTTTATAAACGGTACTTTTCCAGGTCTATTTATCTTATTCCATTTTAAAATTCCTGCTGTTTTCTGAAGAAGACTCTCTTCCATGAGATCAAAGTGAACAGGAGACTCATGGATAGTTTCTGTAAGTAAACGGTCTTCCTTATGAATGAGAACTTTAGGAAGAAATTCAACTTTTCCAAATGTTTCAGGCAAGACTGGTTTCAAGGTAACAGTGTTCTTCAGTTTCTTGTATGCAACTGAGTTTGTGGCACTTGTCCCCAGGAAGCCAAACTTTCCTTGATTTCTGATTATCTCCAAGGGTAGTATATTTAAAGAAAGGTTACGTATCTTAGGTACTTGTAAGAAATGACTGTCTTTTTGGGCTACTGAACTTTTAGCCTTAAAGCTATAAATATAGGCTGATGCTAGAAATTGAGAAGAATTGTCCTGAGATGAGAGCCGTATGATATCTGTAGGTCTAATGAATGGAACTGCTGATATCTTGGCAATGGGTGATACAGAGCTCTTTATCTGAGGGATGCTATGATTCCTCATAGGAGACTTTGATAAAAGAGACTGAATAATGGCCTTTCCTCCTTTCTCCTTGTAACCTGTCTGTGTCAAATACTTTATGATTTTGGACCTATGTGTTGAAGTATCATCCACAATTAGCCCCTTTTCAACCTCTATTTCTTCTAGTGGAAATCCAAATTGTTTCAAAGAACGTTTACTATGTTGGGCAGTAATGTTCTGGGCTGGATTAGGAAACATCACTCTGGTACTTAGATATTGGTCAACCATTTTCTTGGTTTGATTTCCCAAGCTTTCTTGGTGAGTTTTCTCTTCTTCCCTTCTGTTTGAGAGTTGATCCATGTGAATCTTTGCCCTATATGTTGAATCATTTAATAATTTTGTGTCCAGAAGTATTGGTGCATATGTCCCTGCATCTAAACTTATGTTTTGTCTCGTGATTACTAAGAAAAGTTTCTTTAGGAAATTCTTAGTGTCAGTCACTGTGTATACCTGAGACAAAGCTACATTCTTTTGGGTTAATTCTTCCTTTCTTTTTATCTCTTCCTGAATTGGTTTTTCTTGATTGTGTGTATCATTTCCTTTTAAGTTAGTCATGTTAGTAAGAAATATGCTCTTATTGTTTGGAATGAGCTCTTTGGGCTCTGCATCCTTTGTAAATTCATCCTTGTCTATTGCCACTTTATTCTTGTGTGGCAAGAAATTCCGATCTTCTCTAGACTTTTCTGATCCTAAGGATAATAATTGCTTTGGACTAGGCCCTTGCCCAGAGTTCAGGGAATTATTTCCATTGGTCCCTTTTTTCCAATCTGCTGACTCTGGCAAGAATAACATCTTGAAAAATAACTTACCTAGATTTTCTTTATCTGATGACATAAGACCTGCTTGTTTTTGAGCAACTATTGCCATAATTTTTGATGAAGTAGTTTTATTTGACATATGATTTAGCCCCAGAACTGAGGTACTTTTGTCAATAAGTGCTTCATCATCTACTAACAATGGCATTTTTTGAAACTCAGTATCCCTTTCTAATATAGTATCTTGCCAGACTGATGTAACATTCTCAACTAATAATGTTGGTCTATCAATATGAGTTTTTCTATTAATTGTTGAATAATTAGATGTCTTGTTCGTCTTTATCAAAGAGATATTAACTTTCAATAAAGCATTATCTTTGGTCAGTAAAGCAGGTTGGTGAGTTGTTTTCTCTTTTAGTGATAAGTCACTCTCTATTGATAATACATTTTTTTCCAGTGAACTTTCTTGGGTACTCACTAATGATCCTTCTAACAACTTGGATTCATTATTTCTTTCACTCAGGCTCAGAGGAACACCAGACCCGATAAGTGGAAATGATTTTTTGCCAAATATGCTGGTGCCCAATTGCCAACTAACTGGTATATTTGGGGATCTTAAGGAAGTTATCTCTTCAGGACTTGCTGCCAAGTTGTCTGATAGAATTGTTGGTGAAACCATTGAATTATTTGGTGAACTAGAAACTTTTAAATCAAGTTTCTTCAACTCTACTGGTACAGTTGTCTCCCGATTCTCATTCAATCTTAACTGGAGGCTTGGTTCTGGAGTAAATACCATATTTCCCCTCTGATAGACCTTTGGCCTGAACTGTAGCTCTTTAGATGGGCCCTCATTATTGTCTATTGCTCCCGGTAAATGATCACCAGAAAGAGTCTCATATGTGGCTTTTGGAAGATCAGATAAGGGTAACCCATGTGGAGTTGGACTCTCTCTTGAGAGCATCGATGAATCATTGAAGATGATATTGTTTACTTTATTGACCTCTGTTCTCTTCCCAAACTGAAAACCAGTTTTCTCTGTGTCAGTTTCTGGAATTGTGTTAGCTTTGGATTGCTTTTGCCTGGTGCTAGGGTGCCTTGAATTTTGGGAGAAGCTTCTGGGTTCAACAACATGGCTTTCATTCACTAAGTGTGTTGGAGTATCATCATATGTGTCCTCATAATCATCACCGGTGCTCCTGCCACAGCTAGAAACCTTCAGTAAGGCTGTCATTCCTCTGTTCCGAAAGTCTGAGTTGTGGCACCCCAGAATCCATAGACCTGGAGATGAGAAAGAATAAGACTCTGGTTACTAGTAACCCAGTCTCTAAGAAAGTTCTGTGTTAGAGGTTCTCTCCCATTCTAGATAAATGAAAAAAAAATACTTGTCAAGATCATTATAACACAGGGCACTGAGTTAAATTCACAACATGTGGTGCTAAAAGTAGTTTTTGGATTGCTACTGTTGTGTTATGCCTGTTTGTGACCACAAGAAAGGGCTGCAAGTAAGAAGTGAAACAATGTTAGGATCAAAATGGAGAATGATGATGACAATTATTTTTTTGTCTTTTTGTCTTTTGTCTTTCTTTCTATGCAGTTCAGGCTGGCCTTGAGCTCACTTTGCAGTCCAGGCTAGTCTAGAACTCACAGTGATCCTCCTGCCTCAGCCTCCCAAGTTCTGGGATTACAGACATGAGCCACCATGCCCTGTGATGACAGTTATTTATTTCAGTAAAGTTTTTGTTTTTTTTACACAAGCTAGGCTCAATTGCTATATAACAGCAAGTTATTGACTCAAATTGCCTGGATTCAAATCACAATTTACCAGATGTATGCCTTTGAATAAGTCATATAGCTCTCTGAGCACTAGTTTTATAATTTGACAATGAGGCTGATAGTATCAACCTCACCATGTAATTCTTTGAAATTACATAACACAATGTGTTATGATTTGAATGTTGTTTGCTTCCCAAAGGCCCATGTGGTAAAGACTTGCTTCCCCAGATTGCTGCTATTAGGAGTGGTGGAAAATTTAAAGTGGTGAGACCTAGTAAGAGGTCCTCAGGTCATTAAGGGTGTACCCTCAGAAAAGACTAGGCAATGCTCATGTGACCGCTTAGTTCTCAAGATAGGTTTGTTATAAATGGCTGAGTCTGACCTCACCCAGCTATCTATTTTCTGGTTTGAGATGTGATCTTTCCCCTGCATGTGTTCTACCATTCACAATTTGCATTGAGGGCCTAACCAGACATCACTTGAATTTTAGCATACAAAATTTAAATCTTTTTTATCCATGGATATCTTGCCTTGAGTATTTTGTTGCCATGATGAAAAACTGACTAATACACTGTCACAACTTAGTAAGGTAAGTCAGCACAAGGGGACAACACATGCCACCATGGTGCTCATTACATTTAATGTCCATCATGGGCAGGATTGGCTGAATGAAGGAATTCATGAATCAATAGTTAGCCTGTAAATAACAGTAAAGTAAGTGCATAAGGGACAAAACATATATCTACCAAGCTACCCATCATGTACCTTAATCATCTCACCTAATAACTTTTGTAGGTAAGATATTAATTCCATCTGACTTTAACTCAAGGGAAGTTCTTATGAAAAGCATAATGGGATATTCATAAAATATCATGGGATATTTTATTCATAAAATGGGATGTTCATAAAAAAGGTTTCCATGATCAAACACAATTTGGAATAATTGCACATTGAATTCTGTTCTGTATGAGTCAAATTTTCAATAGAAAGGAAAAGGAGAAAAAACCGTTTTCTAATGATCAAGTTTACAGAAAATCCCTCTCTAATTCAAGGATTCTCAGGAAGTGATTACAGAATGTTTACCACTATCATAAAGGAGTGTCAGTAAGACATAGACATCAGAAACCAGGTACTTATCCTGAGGTATTGTAAAAAAAAATCCTTACCCAATAACTAAACCACAGATCTAGGGAGAACCGGTCCAAACTGCATCATAGTCAGACAACAGCATTATACCTTGTCCCATCCCCAAATTCACATTAGATCTCAGAGGCAGGAGACTAGTATATTTGTAGTGCTGACAAAGTCCTAATCATGGCCAGGTATCCTATGCCTATGTGAAGAATTTGAGGAGATCAGCAGCCGAGCTGTTACTGAGGAAACTATTTCTTTTAATTTTCCTTATAGCTGGAATTGCATCTTCTTTCTCATTTCACATTCTACATATGTAAAATTTCTTACATTTTATTTGGTTACCTATTTTATTGATATTTTAATGAAAGAATCCATTCCTTAAGCTCTTGTGTTGAGATTCATGAATTAACTATAATGTTTAAATCTATTTAAACATTAGTCACACATGTAATAAAAGAAGATGATATCATTACAAAAAGTCAGTCAATGTGTGTGTGTGTGTGTGTGTGTGTGTATTTTGAGACAGGGTCTTGCTATGTAGTTCATACTGGCCTTGAACTCACTATATAGCCTCAAACTTGCAGTGATCCTCTTGCTTCAGCTTCCCAAGTGTTTGGATTACAGCACCACCACATCTTGCTCAACCAATGTGGCTATAACTACAGTCTCTCTTGATTACCATTCCAAACTCTATGGGCCTATCAGACTTAAGAAATTTTATCAGTTTTATCAGTAATTGGAGGCAACTTGAGAATATTCTCATTAGTGAAATAAACAAGACTCACATTAGTAAATATCACATTGTCCCGCTAGTGTAAAAAATAAGAAGAATTGATAAAATAATGGTATCCAAAAAGTATAGTAGATATAAAAGTACAATAAATGTAAAACTATAATAGATGTAATAGATATTGTAAAAGCAAAATGGAAGGAAAGTGCTCTAAAGGATATAACGGTATGTACAGTGTGTAAGATAAATGATCATATTACTGATAATTCAAAGAAGAGTTTCTACTGTCAGTGTTTTGAGTGTCTAGCCACTTTATATGCTTTGATTTTGTAACTTTAACAACTATTGTTAAGATGACAATATGTAATACATCAACTAGTGATTTTTTGATATGAATTTTTAATTTCTGTATTCTACTTTTCTTCTTGCTTTTTCCATTTTGTCTTTTTTTATTTTATTTCTTAAAAGAAAAAAAAGAACTTTTATCAGTTTGACTTCTATCATTACATAACTATTTATGGGGGTCCATTTCCCATTTTCTCACTCAATTTATAATTTTCTCAGCAAATGAAAGGAATTAGTTAGGTCTCAGTTACAACAGCAGGATTTTAAGAGTCAAAAACCTTAACTAAATTATTAGCATGGAAATTAATGTTAATCTGGTAACATTAGTAACAACCAGGAGGTCATAGATGAAATTGAAAAAGAAATTACAGAGTTTCTGTAGTTGAATGATAATGACAATACAACATAACTGAACTTATGGAATGCAATGAAACCAATCCTAAGAGGGAAATTTATAGCAGTAAATACCCATATCAAGGAAAAAGAGCAAGTGCATATAAAGAACTTAATGGTGAACCTCAAGAAAAAGAAGAGTAGGCTAGAAAAAGAAGTCTCTAGAAAAAGAAGTGTAGGCTAAACCAAAAGCTCATAAAAGGGAGAAAATTGTAAAAATGAGAGCAAAAATTAATGCTCTGGAGACTGAAAAAGCAATGCAAAGGATCAATGAATCAGAGCTGATTATTTGAAAGATTAAATAAAATCAACAAAATTTTATCCAACATTATCAAAAAAGGAAAGAAAATACTCAAATCCATGCAATTAGTAATGAAAAGGGTGAAATCACAACGGACCCTGCAGAAACTCAGAAGATAATCTATACCTAGTTTGAAAACTTGTATTCTAATAAGGTGGAAAATACATAAGAAATGGACAAATTCCTAGATACATATGAATTACCAAAGCTGAATCAAGCAGATATAAAATCATAAATAACCCAGTATCAATAAATGAAATCAAAGATATAGTTAAAAATCTATCAACAAGGAAAAACCCAGGCCCTGACAGATTCACTGTTGAATTCTACAACAAATTTGGAGAAGACCTAACACCACTGCTTCTCAAACACTTTAATGAAATTTAAAGGGAAGCAATACTCATGAATTCATTCCTGGAAGCAAGCATTATCCTGACACCAAAACTGGAGTAGGATCCAACTCAGAAAAGGAATTAGAGGCCAGTTCTTTAGTGGACATAAATGCAAAAATCCTTAATAAGATACTGGCAAAATGAATGCAGCTAATCTTCAAGAAGATTGTATGACATGATTAAGTGGGATTCACCCCAGGGATGCAGGTATGGTTCAACATATGTAAATCAATAAATGTAATAAACCATATTAACAGAGTCAAGGACAAAAATCATATAATCATCTCCATAGATGCAGAAAAACTTTTGACAAAGTCCCGTACCAATTCATAATAAAAATCTTACAGAAAATTGGAATAGATGGTTTTCATCTCAATCTTTTAAAAGCCATCTATGACAAACCAACAGTAAACATCATACTAAATGGACAAAAATTGAAACCTTTTTTCCAAAATCAGGAATAAGACAAGGATGCCTACTGTCTCTACTGGTATTCAACAAAGTGCTGGAAACTTCATCCAGAGAAATTAGACAAGAGAAAGATGTAAAAGGAATAAAGATAAGAAAGGAAGACATTGTTATTTGCAGATGACATGATACTCTACATTGAAGACCCCCAAAACGCCACCAAAGACTACTAGATCTAATAAAAATTCAGTAGCATCACTGGATACAAACTCAACACTCAAAAAAATCAATAGCTCAATTTCGCACGTGGCACCCACAGAGTCACCTTGCTCCTGCTGTTCTGCAACCAACGTTTTGACTGCCAGCATGAAACGGCCAAAGTTAAAAAAAGCGAGTAAACGCATGACCTGCCATAAACGTTATAAAATCCAGAAAAAGCTTTGAGAGCACCATCGAAAATTGAGAAAGGAGGCCAAAAAAATGGGGTCACAAGAAGTCTAGGAAAGACCCAGGAATTCCAAATAGTGCTCCCTTTAAGGAGGCTCTTCTTCGCGAAGCTGAGCTAAGAAAAGAGCAGCTTGAAGAATTAAAACAGCTGCAGAAACTTGATAGGCAGAAGGAACAAGACAAGAAAAGAAAACATGAAACTAACCCTGCTGATGAGCCATCTAACATTGAATCTGCAGAGGAATTCGGACAAACCAAAACTAAGAGACCCAAGCTGACCAAACAGAGTCTGAAGACAGTACATTGTCAGGAACTTAAAAAGGTGATTGAGGCCTCAGGTATTTTGCTAGAGGTATTGGATGCCAGAGATCCTCTTGGTTGCAGGTGTTCTCAAGTAGAAGAGGTGATTGTCAAGAGTGGACATAAAAAGCTGGTACTCATATTAAATAAATCATATCTGATACTAAATGCTCTTGTTGCCTTTGGCACCTTCTGCTGCCATGAATGACTGCCCATGTGCCATACCACCCTGCCTTGGAACCAGCTGAGTATGGACTGAAACCTCTACAAACTCTGCCAAGCCCCTTCACCATGACATTTCTGCCTTGGAGCCAGTAGACCTGAGTCTTTTGAAACTATGATGCTACATCCATGATGAAAGATGACAGAAGAGGCTCATTTTTTGTCTAGGGCATACAAATAGCTCTAGTCACCTACTTAATCAAGGAAATAACTCTGGATGAAAGCCAAGGAATGAGAATTTACCCAGTTCGATGGGGACAACAGGCATTTTCATGTTTTAAAGAAAACTGGTATCTCTGAAGCTATTTTTTTAATCATCATATTTCAAAATTACTGTTACTTTTTAAGCTTCATTTTTTTCATTGAAATTTTCTTTTCATATTTCAGGTTACAGTAATAATTATGAATTGTAGATAATTATTATAAATAATAAACCTATTTAATAATTCTACAGTTGAAATAGCTACTAACACCTTCTTTTTGTACCCAGGAACAAACTCACAGCTTCACACTTGCCAGGCAGGTACTTATGCCACTGAGCTAAGTTCCCGGCCCCTACCTAGTATTTCTTTTTGAGGGTGGAGGCAATACTAGAGAATGAACCCAGGGCCTTTGCAATAAGCTACAATTCCACTTTTTTTTTAGATACTAAGTTGCTCAGGTTGAGATTCTCCTGCCTCAGTCTCCCAGAGTGTTGGGTTTGCAGGTGTACTGGTGCCCTTCCAACTAACATTATTAACTGAAATATGCAGCATATGAAATTAGATGTCTGAATTAGAAATGCTATTATTTATTCTCTTCAAAATAATAACTTTTGTATCTTTATAGCAGCCAGTAATTTAATTTATATTTAGATATTAACAATTTCAAATTCCTTTTCCTTTTCCCAATGTTGGGATCAAACTCATGACTCACGCATGCTAGAAAGACCTTTTTATTATTTGTTTGTTTATAGATAGGGTTTCACTAAATTGCCCATGCTGGCCTTGAACTTGTAATTCTTCCTCAGCCTCCCAAGTAGATGGGATTACAAGCATGTAGCACAACACTCACTGTATTTTTTTTTTTACTGGAACATTTACTCATCATGTAAAATAATTCCTATAGCAGTTATATATGTTCTCTATACCATTTTACTACATAAGTCATGTATATTTAGAGAACTAAAACATGTAACCTAATGTAAAACTATTACAATGGGAATTTTGCCCTCATAACTGTTTATATCCAGGTAGGAGCCAATAGAGATTGGGAGTAATACAGTCCTGTATGCCATCTTTGTCCTACTAGTTATATGACTTTAAGGAAGTTATCAAACTTTTCTGAGCTTTGAGTTACTTATCTAATTCAATTTGTGTGAAAATTACATACAATTATGCACAAGAACTATTTGGAACATTGCCTGACCCATAATCAAAGGACAGGGTCTGCTGCTATTACTATTTTAAATGAGACCTCAAGAATCCTCAAAACCAAAATTATACAAGTAGTGTCTAGTTTGTTTTCAACATTGTCTGGAAGAAATGTTTCTAGAAAATGATCTAAGGGCTGAGCATAAGGCCTTGCGTTTAATCTCTGGAACTGAAAAAAAATTGTCTAAGGACATTATTCAACAACAGGGTAATGACATAAGGACAAAGATTATGACTATGTTACTTAGATAAAAAATTAAATCAAATTTTCAAATTGAATTATGTTTAACCTAAAGATGAAACATTAAAACAAACAAACAAACAAACAAACAAACAAAAATAGGGAATTAGCCAGGCCTGGTGGCTAATTCTCATGGCTGCAATATTCTCAAGGATGAGGCAGGAAGATAAAAAAGTTAGGAGCCAGCCAGGGGTACACAGTGAGACTCTATCTAAGAAAAAAAAAAGAAAGAAAATAGAAGTCTGAAACACAAATTGTAAAGTACTCACAGACATGAAGCAAAAAGCGCAAAATACATAGTAAACAGTATTGCAACTTTGCAATTTTTATATTCTATGAAAAGACTAAAAGGAAATACATAGTGAAGTTGCACAAATGTGGAAGTATTATGCATTACTTTTTTGCTTTTCTTTCATAGTTTTATTTATTTATTATTTGTTTATGGTTACTTTTCCCTCTCAGTAATCTGGCTTAAATCTAGGGAAGCTCTATCACTAATTTACTTCACCAACCTTTGTTTTGAAATAGGTTCTCACTAAATTGCACAAGCCAGATTTGAAATTTCTCCTCCTTTAAGCTCCCTCACTGCTGAGATCACAAGTGTGCACCACTGCACTCTGCTCTTATTTTTTGATATAAGGTCTCTCACTAAGTTACAAATATTCATTGTTTAATGATCTACTTGTTTAATGACTGCTCAGTCTCACAACCCAAGGCTCAGTCTAAAAACCTATTTCTTTCTTCTTTCTCTTTCTTTCTTTCTTTCTTTCTTTCTTTCTTTCTTTCTTTCTTTCTTTCTTTCTTTTTCTTCTTGTTTCTCTCTCGATATTTCTTTCTTTTTTGTAAGAGTCTATACATCTTGTTGATAGAGCCTCAATGTCTGTTTTTTGTACAGTATACCTTGTTTATACAGTATGGTAGTTTTTGTTGATTGTACTGTACAGTATAGTACTATAATTTTATGTTCTATTGTATATTACAGAACTGCATGAAGTTATGCAAATAAAAGCTAAATCACCAAGAATTTCATTTGACCATTTCTCTGTTGTGAATATTGTTAAATATACATACTATGTACAATTATCCCATTTAGCAACCAATTCATTTTGGAATGCCTATAACCTACTGTATTTTAGGTCTATGCACTGAACATGTGCTAATAAACACAACATTCATGAAAAGACAAATGTCTTTTAAAAATCAATAGCTCTCCTGTACACAAAAAACAAACTCACTGAGAGACAAATCAGGGAAACAGCACCTTTCACAATAGTATCCCCCAAAAATATGAAATACCTAGGAATTAATCTAGTGAAGAATGAAAAAGACCCCTACTTTGAAAACTATAGTACTCTGAAAAAGGAGGTTGAAGAGGATATTAGAAAATGGAAAGACATCCCTTTCTCTTGGGTAGGAAGAGCCAATATAGTGAAAATAGCCATACTTCCAAAACTGTTATATAGACTTAATGCAATTACAATCAAAATTCCAATAGTGTATCTCACAAAATTAGAGAAAACAATCCTAAAATTCATTTGGAACAAGAAGAGACCTTGACTAACAAAGGCAATTCTGGGCAACAAAAGCAAGGCAGGGACTATCAGAATTCCTGACTTGAAATTATACTGTAAAGCTACTATGATAAAAATAGCATGTACTGGCCAAAAAAGAAAAGACCCAAAGTTCAATAGAACAGATTAGAAGATGCAAAAATAGCTCCAGGCATACTAAGCCACCTTTATCATTGACAAAGGAGCCAAACACATTACTGGAAGGAAAATAGGGTCCTTAATAAATGATGCTGGAAAAACTGGCTCTACATATGCTAAAGATTTAAATTGGACCCATATCTTTCACAATGCACTAAACTAAATTCAGAATGGATCAGAAATCTAAATATTAAAACAGAAACGTTAAATCTTCTGGAAGGTGGAATAGGTAAAACTCTTGAAAAATGTGGGTGTAGGTCATGACGTTATGAACAAAACCCCAATTGCACAGGAACTATCATGAAGAATCAACAACTGGGGTCTCACCCTATTTAAAAGCTTCCTTTTTTGTGTTTTTTAAAATTTTATTTTAAGGAGAATAAAGAGAATAAAATAAAACAAAGCAAACCAAAACAACACAGAACAAAGCAGAGCAGAGTAAAACAATGCAAATAACACAGGATTTCAGAAAAAGACAGAAGGAAATCAACAGTGGCTACCATAATGTCTCATTTTCTTCAAAATAGTTGTCCATACCTTCACACACAGTAAGTTAATACACATCAAAGTAGTACAAAAGCAATCAAAACACAAGCATGAGAACCTTAAGGGCTTTCAAGACCAGACACTAGGAAATCAATAATGCCTACCATAATGTCTCTTGTTTTCTTCAAAATAGCTGTCCATAGCTCCATATATATTGGAATCAAGTAATTGAAAACAGACTAAAACCAATCAGCACCAAGAATAAAAGCATGATCAGCTTTTGAATCAAAATGATAGGAAATCATCAGTGGCTACCATGGTGTCTCATTTTCTTCAGTGTAGTTGTTCATACTATCACACATACTAAAATCAATTCTTGTAAACTCTGTAGGTGAAGTTCTAGGTATATATAAACATATACATGTACATCTATCCTTTCTGTAGTAGAGGAAAAAACAAAACAACTAATAAATAACTATATTGAAGAGCCCAAAACAGTAACAATGAAGGCTTTTAAAACAAAGTGGTAGGAACATAACAATTTTTGTTGTTTTGTATAGCTATCTTCATAAGTCTTATTTGAATTACCAGATATATTCATGCAAAATTGATCTTATCCTATGGATTTTATTTATTTTGTTCCAAGAACTAACAGAATTAGTAGTACAATCATCTTAGTAATCTTAAGTGTATATATATGAATTCATATCTTATTTCACATCTCTTCCTTCTTTGCTCTTTTTCCCTGTTATTTTTTCCTCTTTGAGCAGTTTCTTACCAATTCACAATATTTATTGAAGATTTTGTATCTTATTTACTCTTTCAGTTCTTACACTAGGGTGACAATGGTATTTACACATGTGAGTTTGATTTATTTCACTTACAAGTATAGTCTCAAGTCACATCCATTTACTTATAAAAGCCTCAGTGTAGTCTTTCTTTATAGCTGAATAGTACTCCATTATATAAAAATACCACATCTTTTTTATCCATTCCTCACTTGATGGGCATTTGTATTGTTCAAAGATTTAGCTGTTACAAATTGTGCTGTTATAAACATAGGTGCACATTATCACTGTGATATGATGTTTTCAGTTCTTCTGGGAATATGCCCAGAAGTGGAATAGCTGGGTCAATTGGACTTCCTATCCCAGGTTTTTGAGGAATCTCCAGACTGACCTCCACAGTGGTTGCACCAGTCTACACTCCCACCAACAGTGCAGAAGAGTTCCTTTTTCCCCACAGCCTCTCCAGCATTTGTTGTTGGTAATTTTGTTGATCCTGGCCATTCTTTCTGGAATGAGATGGAATCTCAGTGTAGTTTTAATTTGCATTTCTGTAATGACAAATGATGTTGAACATTTTTTCATGTATTTATTTGCCATTTGTATTTCTTCCCCAGCTGAGAATTGTGTATTCATTTCAGATGTCCATTGTTGGATTGGGTCTTTGAATTTTGGGGGCCTGAATTTTTTAATTCTTTTTAAATTTTTTTTATTTTAAAGAGGGTAAAATTAAACACAACAAAAATGAACAAAACAGACCATAAGAAAGCAATGTAAGAGACATAAATTTCAAAGCAAGACAACTAGAGATCTTCACTATCTATCATATTGTCTCATATTTTCTTCCATGTAGTTGTCCATATCTTCACATACAGAGAATTCATACAAAGTAACATAGTATAAAACTGATTTGAACAAAATGAGGTGGGCATTTTATGTCTTCAAAACCAGACAATAGGGAAATCAACAATGGCTGTCATAGTGTCTCTCATTCTCTTCAAAGTAGCTGTCAATACCTTCATGTATGTTGTAATTAAGCAAAACAAAACAGGCTAAAATCACTCTGAACAAAGAATGATAGTGTTGCTGGATTTCACATCATGACACTACGGAATCAACAGAATACTGTAGTGTCTCTTTTTCATCAAAGTAATTGTTCATTTCATCATGCATTATATAATCAGTTCTCATAAACTGTTTATAAGTTCTGTGCATGCATGAGTCTCCAAATGTATTTCTATACTTTCTGTATTAGAGGGAAAAAAACAAAGCAACACAAAACAAAACAAATTCCTATAAAAACATGAAATTAAAAAGTCATATAAAACCATAGTACAAGGTGATCTACAATGGTTACCATGGTGTCTCTTATTATCTTCAATAGAATTGTCTATATCATCAGGCATAGTATAATTGAATATAGCAGTACATAACAATATTAATAGAAACAAAACATGGTACACAGTGTAAGACTTCAAAGGCAGGTAATAATCAAACCAGAGTGGGTATCCTAGTGAATCTTGTCATCTTCAGTATAGTTGCCTATACTCTCAGACTTGATACTATCAATCATAAAAAATTCAAATAAAATCTGTCAATACAAAACAGTACTCTAACAAACCATATTCAAATAAGTTCAGTCATGATAAGACAGTGTACGTTATACAGGGCTTCAGATTAAGTTAACAGGAAACTAAGGATGATTACCATACTATGTCCTGCTATTTTTGGGATGAATGTCTGTGTCCTCAAATCTAGTACAAGTAGACAAACTGGAACAGAATATAATCCATCTAAACAGAGCAGAGTGAGCAATGTGGGTTTTAAATCCTGATACACTATTAACACTGTCTTAACCACTGTGGAGGTCAATCTGGAGGTTCCTCAAAAAGCTGGGGTTGGAGGTCCCATTTGACCCAGCAATCCCACTCTTAGGCATATTCCCAGAAGATCTGAAAACATCTTACCCCAGTGATATATGCACACCCATGTTTATAGTGTCACTATTTGTAATAGCCAGATCTTGGAAACAACCTAAGTGCCCATCAACCAAGGAATGGATAAAAAAATTGTGGTACTTTTATACAATGGAGTACTACTCAGATATAAAGAATGATCACATTGAGATATTTATAAGTAAATGGATGCAATTTGAATCTATACTTATAAGTGAAATAAATCAAACTCACATGTATAAATACTGTATAGTCTCTCTAGTGTAAGAAATGGTAAGAGTACAGAATATTTTATGGTAATCATGGTTCACCATTATACTGCTTTGAAGTCATGTTTTCATTCATTGGTTGGAATGGTTTTATTCTGTTTTGTTTGATCTTAGTACATGTGATCATATGAATAGTTACTTTGAAGACAAGACAATATGGCAACCATTGTTGGTTTAATATCATCTTTCTCTGAAGTCCTACCATGCTCTTGTTTTTCTATTACCATTGGTTCTATCACAGTGTGTCTTATTGGATTTTAATATGTATGATAGTATAAACAAATTTTTTATGGAAAATGAGATAATATAGCAGCCATTGTTCATCTTTGGTTATTTGGTTCAGAATGCCTTGCAATACTTTCATTTTCTTGAGTGGTTTTATTCTATTTTGTTATGTTTGGCATTATTGTGTGTAAAGCTAAGCTCAACTATTTCAAAGAAAGATACATTGTGATGGCTACTGTTGATATCCAATTGTCTTATTGTGAAGTGCTGTGTTGCTTATATTGTTCTGTTCTGATCTGCTTAGATCTGTCCTTTTTGTTTTATTCTCTTTAAAATAAAAAAATAAATAAATTAAAAATATATCCTCTGCCTTCCCTTTTTAGACTATTCCTCCCCTTTCACTTCCACAAGGCGCACTGTGCATTTTGGGTCCCATCAACTACCTCAGTTTTTAGATGCAGGGGGCAACCTGCTATTTACCTAAGTGGTTCTGAATCATCTCACTCCTGAACTTGATCTCAGGTTGTATTCCTTTACCTACAAAAGCCTCAAGATTTTCCTTCATTATAGCTGAGTAGTTCTCTACTGTACATAAGTATCCTGTCTTTCCATCCTATCTGCAGGTGGTGGTCTAGTTGCCCCTATTTCTCTCTGGCTCCCTATCACATACAGCATTGTTTTCTCATATTTGATTTTTGGTCCATAAACCCTTTTTCAGGTTGATTATGTTTCCTATACAGAGCATCTCGATGGACCCTACCTCCTGATCTACTCTGCCGGTGTTTCTTTTTGTTAGTGTATCAAGGTCATCTATGTTAGAGATTATAGCCAACCTTCTCTGCCACATTTCTGCTATGCTATTTTTCTGCCATTGGTTGTCTACTTTTCTCCCTCATTCCACTGTCTGCCCCATTCATAGAGGCCTCTCTGCCACTGTTCCTGAATTCCTTGTATTTTTTTTCTCTCTCTAGTATGTCCTTCAGTATTCTCTTTGGGTTGGATTGGTGGTCACAAATTCCTCCAGTTCCTCAATGTTATGGAAAAATCTTGTTTCTTCAGTAATTTTTAGAGACAGTTTTTCAGGGTACATCAATCTGGGTTGGAGATTATTTTCTTTCAGGGCTTGAAATACTTCACTCCAAGCTCTTCTTGATTTGATGATCTGTGTCGAGAAGTCTGCCATGATTTTGATGGGTTTTCCTATATAGGTAATCTGTTTCTTTTCTCTGATGGCTTTTAATATTCTGTTCTTATATTGAATTTCTGGTATCTTGATTATTATATGTCTGGGTGTAGTTCTATTTTGGTTGTAGGTGGCTGGAGTTCTATATGCCTCATATTTCCAAATATCATTTTCTTTTCCTATGCTTGGGAAATTTTCCTTAATTATTTCAGTGAATAGGAAGTTTTCCTTAATTATTTCTGTGAATAGCATTTATATTTCCTTTGTTTTTACCCCTGCTTCTTCATTCACATTTTTTCTTCTTAAGTTACAGATCCTCTCGTCATCTTCTAGCCTCTGTATTTTTACTGCCTGTTTTCTTGTTATTTTTAAGAGATCTTTCCTTTCATGATCACATATTGTAAACCTGTCTTCAAGTTTTGATAGTCTATCCTTAGTTTCTTTCAAGCAGTTTTTCCAGCTTTCCATGGAGTTTTTAATTTGCTGGTAATCTCTTTGAATCTGCTTCATGTATTTTAGGTTTTCTTTATATTTTTTATCGAACATTTCTCTCCTTTTTTGTGTTCCTCCATTCTTCCATCTGTGACTTCTTGAGAGGTGCTTAGCATTTGTTTTATTAACCTTCTTATATCTTGCTTTACCTGATTTAATATTTCAGTTTTGAGCTCATCAATGATGTCATGAAGATATCTCTTTATGTCAGCTGATGCCGTGTCTGATATTGCATGTTTTCTACCCTCAATCTCTTTTGTAATTACCTCTCCTGGATCAATATTTGCAGGGTTGGGGATTGGGGGCTTTTTCTTATTTCTTTCTCTTGTCATGTTTTTGGTTTCTTCCATACAGAGGTATAGTGGAAGTTCCAGCCCCTTTCCTTGTTGTTTATGGTTCTTCTGAAGTGTTCTGGCTAGGGATTTCTGCCATCTCCAGTTTGCACTTGGTCATTGAGGTGCAAGCAGGGATAGTGTGTGCTGGCCTCTCCTCTCTGAGCCAGTCAACCTGTGGGTGCCTTCTCCACGTTAGTTTGTGCTGCAGGTACAGATTCAGTTCAGGGCAGCTTATTGGGTCCCAGCCAGGGGCCTGACCCAGGCCAAGCAGATCCCACCAATCTGCTCTGGGTAGGGAGCAATCAATTGAAGTCACAGCCATTCCTTGTTCATGCCCGTCCTGCCCGATTCTAACATGTTGTCCACTTGGTTGTCCCTTTCCCATGGGACTGTCTTATTCTGAGCACTCACCATGGGATAGTGCAGGTCCCTCACCCGCACCATTCTCCATTGGGCTCACCAACCCCTGACTTCAGCGCAACTGCAGCTTCTGTGAGTCACGGTGGGTGTGAGTTCAGGTAGCTCAGCTGGTCACAGCAGGCTCGAGTTTGGGCGGATCGCAGGTCAAAGCAGGTGTGAGTTTCGGCGGCTCTGGCGAGAGCACCATAGCTGTTAACCTTAGCTGCTCCAATGGTAGTCCTGGGACTGTGTGTGTGACCAGCTCTTTTCCCTTTAGTTTCTTCCTGGGTTAAGAGGATCCATCTTCCTCTGTCTGGACCTCTCCAGGATGTTTTATTCTGGCATCTCAGTTGTTTCTCTCAGGGAGGCTCTGTATTTTGCTGCTTGCTGCTTGGCCATTTTTAGCTCCCCCTCTTTTTTTTAATTCTTATATGTTCTAGATAGAAGTCCCTTGTCTGAGGGACAGTTGACTATGATTTTTTTCCCAATTCATGGGATTTCTTTTCACTCTGTTGGAGATTTCTTTTGACATGCAAAAACTTTTTAATAAGATTAGCTCCCAGTTGTTGATTTTGGGAAGTATTTCCCATGCAATTTGATTTTTGTTCATGAACTCTCTGCCTAGCCCTATGTCTTTAAGATTTCTACCTACTTTGTCTTCCAGCAGATTTAGTGTTTCTGTTTTAATATTTAGATCTTTGATCCATTTTGACTTTAGTTTAGTGCATGGTCATAGGAATGGGTCTATTTCAGTTTTTGGCATACACAAAGTGAATTTTTCCAGCACCACTTATTAAAGAGACTATGTTTCTTCCAGTGAACCTGTTTGGCCCCTTTGTCAAAGATAAGGTGGCTTATTGTGTTTGTAGTTGTAGTTGTATCTTCTAATCTATTCCACTGCTATTCAGGTCTGTTTTTATTCCAGTACCATGCTGATTTTATTACAGTGGCTTTGCAATATAACTTCAAGTCATGAATTCTGATACTCCCTGCCTCGCCTTTGTTGCCCAGAATTGCCTTTGCTATTCAAGGTCTCTTTGGTTCCACATGAATTTTAGCAATGATTTCTCTAGATATGTGAGGTAAGCAAATACTATTTTGACTGGAACTTCCTTAAATCTGTATAACAATTTTGGGAGAATGGCCAATTTCACAATGCTTGTTCTTCCTATCCATGAACAAGGAATATCTTTCCATTTTCTGAGATCCTCTTCAATTTCTTTTTTCAGAGTATTGTAATTTTCACTGAATAGATCTTTTACTTCATTAGGTTGATCCCTAAGTGTTTCATTTTTTTGGATGCTATTGTGAATGATGTGGTTTCTATCATTTCTCTCTGTGAGTTTGTTGTTTGTGTACAGGAATGATATTGATTGTTGAATGTTGACTTTGTATCCAGGTACATTACTGAATTTGGTTTTTACATCTAGAAGTCATTCAATGGAGTTTTGGGGGTCTTCTATATAGAGTATCATGGCATCTGCAAACAATGAAAGTCCTTTGAGGACTGCTTTCATTGCAATAAAGAAGTTTAGCTTCTTCCTTTCCTATCCTTATTCCTTTTATTTCTCTCTCATCTAGTTGCACTGGCTAATGTTTCTAGCACTATATTGAATAGGAGTGGTGATAGTTGACAGCATTGTCTTGTTCCTGAATTTAGAGTGAAAGGTTTCAGCTTTTGACCATTTAATATGGTACTGGCTGTTGGTTTGTTATAGATGGCTTTTATCAGACTGAGGTAAAGGTCATCTATTCCAATTTTCTGTAGGGTTCTTATCATGAATGAGTGTTGACCTTTATTGAAAGCTTTTTCTGCATCTAATGAGATGATCATGTGATTCTTATCTTTGGCTCTATTGATATGATGTATTATGCTTATTGATTTGCATATTTTTAACAATCCCTGCATTACTTGGATGAATCCCACCTGGTCATGGTGTGTGATCTTCTTGATGACTTGCTGCATTCTGTTTGCCAGTATTTTATTGAGAATTTTTGCATCTATGTTCATTAGGGAGATTGGCCTGTAGTTCACTTTTTTTTTGTTGGTTTACTCTAGTTTTAGTAATAGGGTTAACTTGCTTCCAGAATGAATTAGGGAGAATTGCTTCCCTTTCAATTTTATTGAAGAGTTTGAGGAGTGTTGGCATTAAGTCTTCCTTGAATTTCTTGTATAATTTTGCAGTGAATCCATCGGGACCTGGGCTTTACTTTGTTGGTAAGGCTCTAATTATATTTTCAATTTCATTAACTGAAATTGGGTTATTCAACAGTTTTACATCTTCTTATTCAGCTTTGGTAATTCACATATTTCTAGGCATCTATCATTTCTTCTGTGTTATCAAACCTATGAGAGTAAAGGTTTTTGAGGTAGGTATTGATGATCTTCTGTTTTTCCACCAGGTCTGTAGTGATTTCACCCTTTTCATTCCTTATTGCCTGAATTTGAGTTTTTCTTTCCTTTTTAAAATAAGGTTGGCTAATGGCTTATCAATTTTATTTATTCTTTTGAAGAAACAACTCTTTGATTTGTTAATTCTTTGTATTGTTTTCTTAGTCTCTATTGCACTGATTTCTACCCTGATCTTTATAAATTCCTCCTTTCTTTTGGCTTTGGGCTTGGCTTGCTCTTCTTTTTCTAGATATTTGAGGTATAATATCAGGTTGTTTACTTGTGTTCATTCTGTTTTCCTGATGTGGGAGTCCATCGTGATAAATTTTCCTTTGAGGACTGCTTTCATTGCATCTCACTGTTTCTGGTAGGATGTATTTGTATTTTCATTTACTTGTCCCACTGTTTCTGGTAAGATGTATTTGTATTTTCATTTACTTGTAGATATTGTTTAATTTCTTCTTTAATTTGTTCTATGATCCACTGATTGTTCAGGAGTGTGTTACTTAACTTCATTGTGTTTATAGAATTTTTGCAGTTTCTTTTGTCATTAATTTCCAGTTTTATAGCACTATGATCAGATAATATGCATAGGATAATTTCAATTCTTTTGCATTTACTTTCACATGTTCTATATGCTAGTATGTGGTCTATTTTAGAGACTGTCCCATGTGTACCTGAGAAGATTGTATATTCTGATGTTGGGTGGAACACTCTGTACATGTCTACTAAGTCCATTTGTACACAACTTTGATGTAATTCTTTTATTTTTTGCTGACTTTCTGTCTAGTTGATCTGTCTCTTTGTGTCAAAGGGGTGTTAAAGTCTCCCATTATAATTGTGTTACTGCTTATTTCATTTTTCATTTCTATTAATGCTTGTTTCACTTAGCTAGATCCTCCCATATTTGGTGCATATATATTTAGGATTTTTATCTCTTTAACTTGAAGTTTCCCCCTAACTAGTATATTGTGAGCTTGTTTATCTCTTCTGATCATTCTTGGTTTGAAGTTCACATTGTCTGGAAGCAGTACAGCTACCCTGCTTTTTTTGAGGGGAGCAGTTTCTGTTGCATGAGGTATTGTTTTCCATCCTTTGACTTTCAGTCTATTAAGTTCCTTTCTGGTTAGATGGGTTTCTTGTATGCAGCATATGGTTGGATGTTGTTTTTTGCCAGTCTGTTTCTTTTAGTTGGCAAATTGAGGCCATTTACATTTATGGATATAACTGATACATATTGCCTCATTTTTGTCATGTTATCTTTCTGTGCTTTACCTTCCCCTCTCTTTAGTTGAATGCTCTGCTTAGTGGATTTTTTTCTGTTGGTGTTGTTGGAGTTGTAGTTGTTTTTATGTCTATCTAGAATATCTTTTAGTATCCTTTGCTGGGTTGGTTTGGTGGTCATGAAATTCTTCAGTTGTTCTTAGTCATGGAAGTATCTTATTTCTCCATCAATTTTGAAGGGCAGTTTTGCAGGGTACATCAATCTGGGTTGGTTGTCATTTTCCTTTAGGATTTGAAATACTTTATCCATGCTTTTCTTGACTTCATTGTTTGTGTTTAGAACTCTGCTGTGAATCTGATGGGCTTTCCTTTATAGATGATCTGTCTCTTTTCTCTAACAGCTTTTAATATTCTGTTCTTAGGTTGAATTTCTGGGATGTTATTATTTGTCTGTGTGTAGATTTATTTTGGTTATGGCTAATTTGAGTTCTATATGCTTCACTTATCTGTATATCGGTTCCTCTCCCATGTTTGTGAAATTTTCAGGTATTATTTGTGTAAATAATCTCTTGATATCATTTGTGTTGTCATTTTATTTTTCATTTATCCCTATCAATCTTATATTATTTTTCTTTGCATCATCTTACAGTTGTTGCATTCTTATTTTCTGGTTCCTTGTTATTTTTAACAGATCTTTCCTTTCTTATTCACTAGCTGCAATCTTGTCTTCTATGTCTGAAAGTCTATCTTCACATTCATTCATATGGTTTTGCTAGCTTTTGATGGTATTTTTTATTTTCTGGATGTCTCCTTGAATCTGTTTCATGTATTCTATTGTTTTCTTATGTCATTAATACAAGGCTTCCATCTTTTGGTAGTGTGCCTCAATTTTTTTAAACTACATCTCCTTTAGATGTGTTCAGCATTTCTTTTATTATGTTTATCAATTCTCTTTTACCTGGGAGATTATTTCTGATCTGAGTTCCTTTGCAGCTTCTTGGAGTTGCTTCTTTACTTCAGTTGCTATCATTTCAGAAGTTTCAGGTGTATGGATTACATTTTCTTTTATGTCCATGTCTCTTAGGTTTGTTTGGGATGGGTTGGATGTTTGAGGTTTCATTTTACTCTTTCATTTCATCACTTTCCTGTATTACCCGGTTTCCTAGTGGCACTTAGAGACTTCCTGGATGGGGGATGCACACTGAGTGGATCTTCAGCACTCCCTACATGGCTCACTGAAGTACCCTAGCTGATTGAGGTCACTGGGCAGGACCCTACCACGTTCTGAGTGGTGCAGTAAGGCTGAATGGTATGTGGAATGCACTGGAAAGGCTTTCACCTCATGCTACATGGCACACCAAAGCTCCCTGGCTTCTTGGGGTTTCTTGGTGTGGCTCCACCAGGTTCCACACAAAGACCCACCACTGCACAGCTAGGTAGGGATTGCTGTGGTAAGCTTTACCTCACAGCCAGTAGCTCATAGCTACCTGGAGGACACTTAGTGGGGCCCAACCAGGATCCAGGTGATGACCCAAAGTCCCACAGTGTTCAGGGATGCTGGGCAGGTTTCACACAGGGGCCCAATCAGGACCCAAGTTATGACCCAAAGGTCCTGCAATGTTCAGAAATGCTGGGCTGGTTTCATACAGAGCCCCACAGCTGAACAGTTAGGTAGAGATCACTGTGGCAGGCTTCAGCTCACATATGACAGTTCCCTGCTACCTGGAAGTCACTGGGCAGGGCCTATCCAGTACTGGAGTGATGACCCAGAGGACCCACAGTGTTTGGGGATGCTGACTGGGGGCCTACCAGGTTCCAGGCAGAGTTCCGTGGCTACACAGCTAGCTAGGGATCTCTATGAAAGGCTTCAGCTCACACATGATGGTTCCCTGCTACTTAGAAGTTACTGGGTGGGCCCTATTGAAAAGCATTTGCACAACAAGAAAAACAGCTAACAGTGAAAAGACAACCTACAACATGGGAGAAAAGGTTTGGCAGCTGTTCCTCAGACAAAGAATTACTATCAAGAAAATATGAAGAACTCAAAAAAAAATCACTCCTCAAGATTTAAAGACTCAATCCAAAAATGAGCATCTGAGATGAATATACACTTCTCAGATGAAGAAATGAGAAAAACAAATAAATATGTGAAAAAACGTTCAACATCACTGGTTATTCATGAGATACAAATTAAAGCAATACTGATTTTACTTCATACCAGAAAGAATGACCTTTATCAAGAAATAAACCAATAAAAAAACTTCTGGCAGAGTTGTGGGGGAAAAGGAACATTCCTCCATTGTTGGTGAGAATGTAGACTGGTACAACCACTGTGGAAATCACTGTGGAAATTGCTCACAAACTAGGATTAGAGATCCCATTTGACTCAGCTCTTCCCCTTCTGGGTATCTTTCCAGAAGATTTAAAATCATCATACCACAGTGATATGTGTACACCCATGTTTATAGCAGCACAACTTGTAATAACCAGATCTTAGAAACAACCTAAATGCCTATCAACTGAAGAATGGTGTAAAAAAAAGATATTTTATTTTTATACAATGGAGTACTACTCAGTCATAAAGAACAATAAACTGGAAGTTTTGTAGCTAAATGGATGCAACTAGAGATCCTACTCATAAGTGAAATAAATCAGACTCATATTTGTAAACATCATATTGTCATCCTAGTGTGAGAAGCTGAAAGAAAAGGTATACTAGTTTTTCTTAGTTATACTAATTTTTCTTAATTCACTTAAAAGAAAATTTTGTGGTAATATTATTTGGACAATTAAATGTAGATATCTTGTACTCTAGGTAATTAACTTAAAGATAATAATATGCAATGTATAAACCATTGTTACCCTCTGTCATATTTTGAAATAGTTTTATTTTTTCTTTTTAAAATAAAATTTAAAAAATTATTAACATGGGTTCCAATCCCAGTATACCCTGCTTCAACACAGTTTTACATCATAATAGAAAAGAAATAAAATATCTATAGAAACTATGAATTGGACTGGGGTTAGTTTATCTTGGTTAAATTGAGAAGAGAATTCAGCACTCACCAAGTGGAATAAGAGACAAAGAGCAAGTTAAGCATCTTCTCTGTTAATAGTCTTTAGGACATATTTGTTCAGTTTGAATATAAAAGAAATAAACAAGAATGCAATTTATAAGAATATTTGCAAAACAAGAAGAAAACAAAAGTCAAAAAGCTCAAAAGAAAGTAATCAATTCTAGATTCTAGAGGAAAGTGTAAACAAAAAGCTCAGCATACTAAAACAAACACAAGATGCAGCTTCCATCATTTACAACAACAGAGGGTGTACACAAAGTTAAATGGTAATTCAATGGGATGAAACTCTAGTTAATCTAGTAATCTAGTAAATATCTGAAACTGTGAAAACACAAAGTAGAATAAGTGCAATCAATGTCATGGAGGCATCAAAAGACACAACAGTGGCTGCCTTTGGGTTACAAAAAAGTCCAGGAAAACATACTTTTCCAGAATAAGGATCACACTTTGATATTAAAAACCAGCCATTCACAACAGCAATAGTATTAAAACAGGCTGGCATCAGTGGCTTTGTTGGTCTCCTTTCAACCCAAGTCTCAAAAAATTGGAAAGATGGTACACTTTTGCAATATAAGCTTGCTTTGTAAGCAGAGGAAAGAAGATTTCCTGAAATGAATATAATCCTGCATTAATTGAAATATTTGTGGTGATATTGTTTGGATAATATTTCATGTTATATCTTGTACTCTTAACAATTATTATGAATATAACAATATACAATGTATTATTGTTACTCTACTACTAGGCTGTTTGGAAACTCTGTTTTATTGTTAATTTTTTTCTCTTCAAAATTAGAAAAAGAAAATAACTCTGCAACTTTGATCTCAGTGGACTAAACAGAAGCTACCTTAAAACTCACATATATAATCAATCTTCTGTAATAAATAGAATTCCTGCTAGCCTGAAATTCAATCCTAATGCCTCACTGCCATATACACACAAATATTCTGCAAAAAGCTTATATAGAAGAAATTTACCTCAGTGATAGTCACAAAAAGGAGGAAGATACTACAACATAAATGAGAGAATGGGATTGTTTCCAGAGGGCAGTGAAGGCCAGAGGAGTGTGACTTTGGCTCTTCCCTTCCTCCACTGCCCAGGATAGTGGTGCCAGTGAGAGGAGTCAAGGCTGGCAAGAAGAGTGTGAGTTTGCACTCCTCCCTTTCCCCATTGACCCAGAACAATGTGACCAGTAAGAGTAGTGAGAGTTTGGCTTCTTTCTTCTACCATCAACCCGGGATGGCATGACTGGTGAAAGGAGTGACAACACTATGATTGTAAGGGATCATAACCAATACCATAGTCCAGTACCAAAGAAATGTGCGAAGTCAAATAGATAACAATTCCTCAGTCTTTTTTTTATTGGTACAAGGGATCAAACTCACAATGGTGTGCTTGCAAGTCAGGCACTTATGCCACTGAGCTAAACCCCCAGCCCCAATTCCTCAGTCTTAATGTATTGGGAAGGTAGGTTCTAGGGATAGACATAAGGACCAAGAGCCACATACATCTAGAAGACATCCAAAGGAACAGACTCATCTTGTGAAAACCTCCACATTAATGATAAGGTTATCTAACATAAGAAATCTAAAATCATCAACAAAGAAAACAAAATAAAATATAAAATGACAAGATGAAGAACAAAAATGCAATCCCAAAGAACCAGCCCAACTAGGACAAGTCCAGAGCACAAAAAGATAGAGGAAATCAGAAACCAACAAATAGAACTCTCTGAAATGATAGCAGCACAAGTAAAAGAACAAATGGAAGAGGCCATAGAAAAAATAAACTCTAAGGTGCAAAAACGATGATCAGAATGAAAGATAAAGCATACATAGATAAAAAATATAGAGGAGCTCAGGAAAATAATGGAAACTATGAATGCCACACATAGGCAAGAAATGGAATCAATGAATCTGATCCAAACAGAAGTGCAGGAGACTGGAAAATCCATTGAAAGTATGCATATCAGATTGAGTGAAAGTGTGAATACAATACCATACCTGGAAGACAGCAATGTGACTAGCAATCAGGAAAAGAAAGATCTTAAAAATTGCAAGAGGCCACACAAATTAATCCAACAGTTACGGAATGAAGCAAAGAATAGCATAAGATTGATTGGAATAAGTGAGAAAGCTGGAGACAGCACAAAAGTCATTAAAAACTTCTTCACCAAAATAAAGGCAGAAAAATTCCCAAACATGGATAAACAATTTTACATACAAATAAATGAAGCATATATAACTTCAAATAGCTGTGACCAAGAAAAATCTACACTTAGGCATATAATAATCAAGATTCCAGAAATTCAGCACAGGAACAAAATATTAAAAGCAGCTAGAGAAAAGAAACAAATCACCTATGAAGGAAAGTCCATCAAAATTACAGCAGACTTCTCAACACAAACCCTCCAAACAAGGCGATCTTGAAGTGAGGTAGTTCAAGCCCTAAAGGAAAACAATCTTCAACCAGGTTGATGTACATCACAAAACTATGTTTCAGAATTGATAGAGAAGTGAGATACTTCTATGAAAAAAGAACAACTGAAGAAATTTATGATCACCAAGCCAACCCTACAGAATGCTCTTAAGAACATAATAGCAAGAGATAATAAAGACCACAAACACATGAATACCAATCTCCAGGCAGTACAAGCAATTAAGCAGAGAAAAAAGACAGAGAACAAACAATAGATAAACAACATGGAAAAGAAAAGCCAATACATATCATTTATAACCATCAGTGTAAATTGTCTCAACACACCAATCAAAAGAAACAAACTGACAAAATGGATCAAGAAACAAGATCCAACAATATGTTGTATTCAAGAAAGACATTTAGGGTAACTGGGCCAGGACAAGAAATGTGGAGCGCCCATCCAGTGAGCCAGTGGTGACCATGGGCCAGGAGGAGAAACAGGAAGCACCCTCCCCATGAGCCAATGGTATGAGGACTGGGGGACAAAAAGAAGAAGGCAACTCCCCCCATAAGAAACCAACTGATTCAGAGGAACACAAACTGAGGTGGTAGCAACTGTGGTACAAAAACAACTTAATGCTTGTATCGTTTGATTGACTTTACAGACCTAAAGCCAGTAGTCTGGGCATCTATTTAGAAGATAATAGTATGCAATACAGCAACTATGGGGGATTTCCTCATGCCTTGTTTTTTGAAATCCAATATTGTTCTCACTGTTTTGTTTGCTCTGGTTGATTGTTTTGTTTTATTCAATATGTTGTTTTGATTGGTTTTATTCTGTTCTGTTTTATTTGATTTTATCATGTCTATTGGTATGGGCAGCAGTTTTGACGATAAGAAGAGGTATTAGTGGTAGTAACAGTTGATTTCATATTATCCTGTTTTGAAGTTCTGTATCACTTTCACTGGTTTTTTTTGATTGGCTTTATTCTGTTCTATTTTGTTTGGTTTTATTTTCTTTAAAATAAAATTAAAAAGCACATTTAGAGCAGGGCCCGGAATCCAGCCTTGGGCCCTGACTTCTCAGAATCCCAGCACATGGAAAAAATTCGGAACTTTGCTCCCAGGCAGTAAGACCATGCCCTGCATTAGAGACCATCCCAAGGCGCAGGAGAGGGATGGGGGCCTAACTGGGCCATGCCCAGCAAACTCCAAGCAGCGAGCAGGGCCCAGAATCTAGCCACAGGCCCTGAATGTGCGGAATCCTAGCGCATGGAAAAAAACTTGAACTACACTCTCAGGCGGTGAACCTTGGACTACAGCAGATTAATTGTGCTAATTTGAAGGGAGATTTAGTAAATGCCCCACCCAAATAGAAGATCTCAGCAGGAACCAGTCAGAGTGGTGAGTGTGCCCCTAAGATAGAGGTGTACAGTGGGTAAATGGGCCAGTAGTAAAGCTCCCTCCAACTAACTATAAGACCTTGGTGAGCCTGACAACAGTGTGAGTGACCCCTTCCTGCACACAGAAAATATCAGGCAGAGTGAGTAGGGTGCCAATAAGGACTCTCCCAACTTGGAGAAAATTAAAAGGGCTTATGAGGCACACAATAGGGACACAGTATGGACTCAGCTGACACAAAAACTATAGACAGGGAGATTTGATGACCTGGAATAACCTAAAGATAAAGTAATAGCAGGAACTAAAAGTTGACCTACATCAATACTAGTAGGCTTGTCATCCTAGGAAGAATATAGGACTCACCCAACAGGCCCTGCAACAGGAAGTCAGGTGACTGGCCACTTATTCATTGTGGGACCCAGCAATAGAACAAACATCAACCTTACATTAGGACCCCAAGATACACACTACCAACAGATGGCACTAGTGGGATAGAAGGACCAAACACCAACTCAAAAGAGGAAAATGGAAAATGAAAAAGCAAAATGCAGTGTCAAACATCTAGTCCCCCTGGAACAAGTACAGAAAACATTGAAATAGAGGACTTCAAAAGTAACACACCAGAAATTCTCTGAAAAGATAGTGGGTGAAATAAAAAACAACCCCATGACACTATAGAGGAAATCAAATTAGAAGTATGCTCCCATGTAAAGATAGAAATAACAACATTAGTAAAGGAGTTGTTGAGCACAGCTAAAGAAAAAATAGAGAAAAAAAGTATAGGAGCATGGGAAAATGATAGAAACCTTGAATGAACAATATATAAAACATGCAGAATTTATGAAACAAACTCAGACA
Source organism: Hydrochoerus hydrochaeris (assembly GCA_004027455.1). Taxonomy (NCBI): domain Eukaryota; kingdom Metazoa; phylum Chordata; class Mammalia; order Rodentia; family Hydrochaeridae; genus Hydrochoerus; species Hydrochoerus hydrochaeris. The sequence goes on along the minus strand of PVLA01006119.1, from coordinate 74,993 downwards.
TCCAAGAAACAAAATATTCTATTCAAAATGTGCAAAAGCACTTAAATGAAGCTGAGGATAGGGTTTTGGACCTTGAGGACAGGATTGCAATTAGTGATCATGAAAGGATAGAACTTTTAAAAATAACAAAGCAGCATGAAATAACAATCCAGAAGCTTCAAGATGATGCCAAGAGCAACAATATAAGATTAATAGGCATTAGTGAAGATTCAGGAGTCAATGCAAATGAAATAACCAAAATATTCACAGAAGTAATAGAAGAAAATTTCCCAAGGATGGGGAAAAAAGCTGATGTGCAGATAAGTGAGGCATATGCAATGCTAGTCACAACCAACATAAATCTACACTCAGACACATAATAATTAAGATCTCAGACATACAGCAAAAAACAGAATACTAAAAGCTGTTAGAGAAAAGAAACAACTTACCTCTCAAGGAAAGCCCATTAGAACTACAGCAGACTTTTCAGCACAAACCCTCAAGTCAAGATGAGCTTAGAGTGAGTTATTTCAAACCGAGAAAGAAAACAACCTTCAACCCAGACTGATGCACCCAGCAAAACTTTCATTCAAATTTAATGGAGAAACAAGATACTTCCATGACAAAAAACAACTGAAGAAATTCACATCCACCAAACCAACCCCAGAAAGAATATTGAAAGGCATACTAGACAGAAATAAAAATGCCCACAACTCCCAGAACAATAACAGAAAGAAGCCACCAGGTAGGACAAGCAATTAAATAAGGGGGAAAAGTAGAAAGTAAACAACTGGAACATAACATGGCAAAGTTGAGCCAGTACATATCAGTGATATCCATAAATGTAAATGGCCTCAATTCACCTATAGAAAGAAATAGGTTGACAGAATTGATCAAGAAGCATGATCGCACAATATGCTGTATACAAGAAACACATCTGACCCAAAAGGAAACTCATAGATTAAAAGTCAAAGGATGGAAAACAGTATTCCATGCAATAGGAACCCAGAAAAAAGCAGGGGTAACTATTCTATTTGCAGACAACATGAACTTCATACCTAAAATGATTAAAATAGATAAAGAAGGTTACACACTCATAAATAGAAATATTCAAGAGGAAGAACTAACAATTATAAATATATATGCACCAACTATACAAGACAAATACTAATGGACATGAAAAAGCAAATACACAAGAACACGATTATAACAGGGGACTTGACAGCCCATTGTCACAAAGAAATAGATCAACTAGACAAAAAGTCAGCAAAGAAATAACAGAACTGAATCATACCTGTGAGCAATTGGATTTAGTAGATATTTACAGAGTGTTCCACACAACCACATCAGAATACGCATTCTTCTCAGCTGCACATGGGACATTCTCCAAAATAGACCATATATTATCCCATAAAACATTCTTAAGTAAATGCAAAGGTATTGAAATCATACCATGCAAAATATCTGACCATAGTGCAATGAAATTGGAAATTAATGGCAAAAGAAATTGTAAAACCTACATAAATACATGGAAATTAAATAGCCTTTTGAACAACCAGTGGGCTACAGATGAAATTAAAGAAGAAATAAAACAATACCTACAATTCAATGAAATGCAGAAACAATGAACTGTAATGTGTGGGATGCAATGAAAGCGGTCTTAAGAGGGAAATACATAGCAATATATTGTTATATCAAGAAAACAGAACGAGCACAAATAAAAAACCTAATGTTCATCTCAAGCTTCTAGAAAAAGAACAGCAAGTTAAACCCAAAGCTCATAGAAGAGAGGAAATTGTAAAGATTAGAGCAGAAATCAATGCAATTGAAACTAAAAAAAATACAAGGAATTAATGAATAAAAAGCTGGTTTTTTGAGAAAATAAACAAAATTGACAAACCCCTAGCTAACCTTATAAAGAAAAAGAAATAAAAAACCCAAATTCATGCAATAAGGACTGAAAAGGGGGAAATTACCACAGATCCAATGGAAATTCAAAAGATCATGAATACCTACTTTGAAAAACTCTATTTACACAGAGTGAAAAACACAGAGGAAATGGACAGATTTGTAGAAACATGAACTCCCAAAGCTCAACCAAGAAGATATAGCAATTTTGAATAACCCAGTATCAGCTTTTGAAATTGAAAACCTAATTAAAAACTTACCAACAAAGAAAAGTCCAGGTCCTGATGGATTCATGGCTGAATTCTACAAGAAATGTAGAGCAGATTTGATGCCAATACTCCTTAAACTCCTTAAATTGAGAAGAAAGCAATCCTCCCTAAATCATTCCTGGAGGCAAGTATTACTCTGATACCAAAACCAGAGAAAGATCCAACCAAAAAAGAGGACTGGCCAATCCTCTATTGGCCAATCTCACTAATGAACATTGATGCAAAGATTCTCAACAAAATACTGGCAAATAGAATGCAGCAAATCATCAAGAAGATTATACATCACAACCAAGTGAGATTCAATCCTGGAATGTAGGGATGGTTTAACATACGCAAATCAATAAATGTAATACACCACATCAACAGAGCCAAAAACAAAAACCACATGGTCATCTCAATAGATGCAGAAACAGCTTTTGACAAAGTCCAACACATGTTCATGATAAAAACCCTTCAGAAACTCGGAATACATGGCGTCTACCTCAACCTTATTAAGGCCATCTATGACAAACCGACAGCCAACAGTATACTAAATGGACAAAAACTGAAAGCTTCACTTTAAAATCTGGAACAAGACAAGGATGTCCACTATCACCACTCCTTTTCAATATAGTTCTGGAAACACTAGCCAGGGCAATTAGACAAGAGATAGAAATAAAATGAGTAAAGATAGGAAAAGAAGAAGTTAAATTATAACTATTTGCAGATGACATGATACTCTATATAGAAGACCCCAAAAACTCCATTAAAAGGCTACTGGAGGTAATAAATAGGTTTAGCAGTGTAGCTGGATACAAAGTCAGCACTCACAAATCAACAGCATTCCTGTATAAAAACAAAAAACTCACCAAGAGAGAAATCATGGACATATCGCTCTTTACAATAACATCTAAAAAAAAGAAATATTAGGAATCAACCTAACTAAAAATGTAAAAGACCTATATGATGAAAATTATATTATGCTAAAAAAGGAGATTGAAGAAGATACTAGAAAATGGAAGGATATTCCTTGATCTTGGCTAGGAAGAACCAACATTGTGAAAATGACCATACTCCCAAAACTGTTATACAGGTTTAATGCAATCCCAATCAAAATACCATTGACATACCTCACAGATATGGAGAAAACACTCCTAAAATTCATTTGGAAACAGAAGAGACCTAGAATAGCAAAGGCAATTCTGGGCAACAAAGGCAAGGCAGGAGGCATCTCAATTCCTGACTTGAAACAGTACTATAAAGCCACAGTGATAAAATCAGCATGGTACTGGCAAAGAAATAGACCTGAGGATCAATGGAACAGATTAGAAGATGCAAGCACAACTACAAAGACACTCAGCCACCTGATATTTGACAAAGGGGCTAAACATGTTCACTGGAAGAAGGATAGACTCTTTAATAAATGTTTTTTGAAACATTGGTATTGTAAAAAGGAGAGGAAAAGAAAGTGCTCTAAGGGATATAACTACATGTATGTTTGAGTGTGTAAAATAGATGACCATATTGCTAAATATTTGTTGGATCATTGAGCAGAACTGTTTGCAGTCTCACTGTTTCAATATCCATTGTTTAATTTTGTAACTTGAACAACTATATCCAAGATGACAATATGTAATTTATCAACTAGTGATTTCTTACTGTTTATCTTTTTTTTGAAATTCTGCTTGTTTTTTTTCTCTTTACATAAAAAATAGAACAAAGCACATTTATCCCAAAATGAAATTCATAGACTAAAACCGAAGGATGGCAAACAATCCTTCATGCCACTGGAACCCAGAATAAGGTAGGGGTAGCTATTCTATTTGCAAACAATGCAAATTTTAATCCAACACTGCAAAAGAGATAAGGAATTCACCACATATTTGTTAAGGGGAAACTCTAAGAAGAAGAGATAACAATCATAAATATTTATGCACCAAACACAGGTTCACCCAACTGCATAAAACAAATATTAATAGACATGAAAACCAAACAATCAAGCACTAATGCAATTGTAGTAATGCTTTAACACCCCACTCTAACAAATAGATAGATCAGCTAGATAAAAAACCAACAAAGAATTAGAATTAAACCAATATATGGTTCAACATATGCAAATCAATAAATGTGATACACTATATTAACAGAACCAAAAAAAAATCACACGATAATCTCAATAGATGCAGTAAAGTCTTTTGACAAAGTCCAATAATCATTCATGATAAAACTCTATAGAAAATTGGAATAGATGGTCTTTACCTCAATCTTATAAAAGCCATCTATGACAAACCAACAGCTAACATCATATTAAATGTTCAAAGTCTGAAAGTTTTTACTCTTAAATCAGAAACAAGACAAAGATGTCCATTATCACTACTCCTCTTCAATATAGTTCTGCAAACATTAACCAGAGCAATTACACAAGATAGAAAAATAAAATGAATAATGATAGGAAAACAAGAAATTAAGTTATGATCATTAATAAGTTAGATGGTATGATGCTCTACATAGAAGACCTCAAAAACTCCACCAAAAAACTCATAGGTTTAATATCCAAATTCAGTAGTGTATTAAAATACAAAGTCAACACTCAAAACTTAATAGCCTTCCTTTACACAAACAACAAACTCACAGAGAGAGAAATTATGGAAAACACTTCACAATAACATCCAAAAAATTGAAATACTTAGGAATCACTCTAACAAAGTATATAAAAGATCTGTGTAGTGAAAATTACAGTACCCTATATAAGGAGATTGAAGAAGATATCAGAAAATAGAAAGATATCACTTGCTCTTAGATAGGAAGAAACAACCTAGTGAAAATGGCCATATTCCTCAAACTGATAAATTTAATGCAATCCCAATCAAAATGCCATTAGTGTACCTTACAGATCTAGAGAAAACTCCTAAAATTTAGTTGGAACCAGAAGAGACTTATAATAGCAAAAGCAATTCTCATCAACAAAGGTAATTCAAGGAGCAAGCATCACAATCCCAGACCTGAAACTATACTACAAAGCTACTGTGATAAAAATCAGCATGGTACTGACAAAAATCTGGCCTGAGAATCAGTGGAAGAGAATAGCAGATGCAGACACATTCCCCAAACATATTTAGCAAAATTATCTTTGACAAAGGAGCCAAACATGTTTAGTGGAAGAAAGACAGCCTCCTTAATAAATGGTGCTGGAAAAACTGGCTTTCTATACACTGAAGACTTATACTAGACCCATGTTTATCACCATACACTAAACTAATGTCAAAATGGATCAAAGATCTAAATATTAAAATAGAAACACTAAACCTACTGGAAGAGAAAATAGGTAAAAATCTCAAAGATATAGGTATAGGCAGAGACTTCATGAACAAAACCCAGAGTGTAAGGGAAATACTACAAAGAAGCAACAAATGAGATTTCACCTCATTAAAAATCTTTTGCATAACAAAAGAAATCACCAACAGAGTGAAAATGCAACCTACAGAGTGGGAAAAAATTATAGCCAGTTTTCCCGCAGACAAAGGACTTCCACCTAGAACATACAAAAAATTGAAAAAAATCAGATCTCCCCCGCCAAGCTCAAAGACTAAGTCCAAAAATGGGCATCTGAGATGAAAACACAATTCTCAGATGAATAAATACGAATGGCAAATAAATCCATGAAAAAATGTTCAATATTATTGGTCATTCAAGTATGCAAATTAAAACAATACTGAGATTCCATATTACCCCAGTAAGAATGGCTATCATGAAGAAATCAACAAATAACAAATGCTGGTGGGGCTGTGGGGAAAAAGGAACCCTCTTCACTATTGGTAAGAGTGTAGACTGGTGAAACCACTATGGAAATTAGTGTGGAGATTTCTTTACAAACTATGATTAAAGGTCCCATTTGATCCAGCTATTCCCCTTCTGGGTATCTTCCCAGAAGATTTAAAAACATCATATCACAGTGATATACATGCACCCATGTTTATACCAGCACAATTTGTAATAGCTAAATGTTGGAAACAACCCAAATGCCCATCAATGGAGGAATAAATAATAAAGATTTTTTTAATAAAGTGGAGTACTACTCGGCCATAAGAAGTGTAAAATAGAGACATTTTTAGGTAGATGGACACAACTTGAGTTCATACTCCTAAGTGAAATAAATAAGACACATATGTGCAAACATCATATTGTCTCACTAGTGTGAGAAACTGAGCAAGTAAATAGGATCCAAAATGTATAATAGATATTGTAAACTGGGAAGAAACTATTCAAAAGAAAAGATAAACTGTGATGCAGAAAGGGGAAATAAAGAGAGGAAAAAATGAAAGAAATATATGTATACATAAGATAGTCAAGATAGTTATGTAGCTAGTTTCTCTTAGTTCATTAAAAGAAAGATTTGTGCTAATATTGTTTGGTCAGATATCATGCCTGTATCTTATACTCTGAGTAACTACTACGAAGACAGCCATAAGCAATGTATTTCTTAGTGTAACTAACCTACTAACCTGTTTTGAAACTGTCTCATTGTTATTTTTATCTTTTTATTTTTAAAATAAAAAGAACAGAGAGAGAGAAAGAGAGGGAGGGAAACACACACACACATGAGAGAGAGAGAGAGAGACAGAGAGAGAGAGAACCAACAAAAAAAGAAAGAAAAACACTATTTAGAAAAAAAATGTTGCCAGGGGGCAAATGAGTCTTGTAACCAAATGTATAACCATAATTTTAGTCAAACTAATGAAATGAGTACATCTTAAAGAAACAAGAATGTGCTAGAATTATAAAAATTTAGAGAACATATAGACCAAAGGACAGAGTCAAGAGTCCAGAAGTAAATGCTGAAATTTATGGATAATTTATTTTCAGCTAGTGTATCACAATTTAATAGAGAAAGTATCATCTTTTTAAGAACTGGTGCTAGGACAATTGGATATCTACACTCAAAGAAAGGCCAGAAGAAAATTAGACTGTTTCTTCATACCATATACAAAAGTTAATCATACTAGATCATAGATATAAATATAATAGCTAAGACTATGAAACTCTTGGAAAAATACAAAATTAAATATTTCTAACCTTTGGCTAAAAGCCCACTTAGATATTCCATCAAAAGTATGAGTAAAGCCAAGTGTAATGGCACATGGGTGTAATTGTAAGTACTCTGGAAGCTGAGGCAGAAAGATCACAAATTTGAGGCCAGTTTGTACAACTTAGTGAGACCCTGTTTCAAAACTAAAAGGGCCAGGATTGTAGTTCAGTGGTAGAGTACTGTCTTGCATTGCAAGGCCCTGGATTCCATGTCCAGTACCATAAAAAAGCACAAGTAGCCCATATATGAACTGTACTTCATTTATGAGTTCATGAGTTGTTTCAACACAGCCCAGGAAAGAACAATTGAAATGAAAATATGTCAATTGGAAGTTAACCAAACTGAACAATATGAGGCAAAACAGTGAGAAAACAAAAAACAAACCAGAACAGCATACCCAAGAATTGTGTGGCAATATCTGTGTGGTAATATCAAACAGCTTATAATAGGTGCAATTGTAATCCAGAAGCAAAACAGAGAGAAAGGATCAGAGGAAATATCTGAAGAGGTGGATGACAAGTAGTTCCCCAAATTTTTGGGACGCCAAAGCACCTACTAAAGAAGACTAGAGAACAGCAAAGTGTACACACACACACACACACACACACAACACACGTCTAGCTTAGACATATCATATTCAGACTTCTAAAAGCCAAAATAATAAGAAAAGCTTAAAAGTATCCAGAATGATGTACTAATATATGATAAAACATGAATGAAATTTGAAACATTATGCTAAGTGTGATAAGCCAGACACAAAAGAACTAATATTGTATGACTCCATTTAAAACATAGAGAATCATAAATTCATGAAGACAGAAATTAGATCAATGATTGCCAGGGGCCAGGAGAGGAGAGACTGGGAAGTGACTTCCTCAGGACGTAAGGTTTCTTTTGTGTGTGAAGCAACATTTTGGCTTTAAATACTAGTTATATAACAGGTGAATAATTGGGAAGTTATTTGCATACTTTTAAATGGTAACAACAGTTTGTTTTCTGTTACGTGAATTTTACCTCAAATAAATAAATAAAAATGACCTGACTACTATAATGATCACATGAAATATTCTCTAGGAGCTTTATTTAGTTTAAGTTTTGTAACTAATGATACTATATTAAAAGTTTTCACTTACAACATATAAAACAGAATTTTAATTTGTCTTTAGGATTTAGGGATCTTCAAAGTTTCTCAAAATATTTATATCATTAATATTTTTCCCTGGGTACACATAGACACACACAGGCATGCACTTTCTTTGGTTTACATGTTTACAACCATGTTATGTTTGTTATGTTATGTTATGTTTTATACTCTATTGTAAATATTTTTAGTGTCATTAGATATTGTTCCACTCCATTATTTCCAGTGGTTGCATAGGCAGCCCATAATATAGATGAGCCACAGTTAACTATAACCTTTACTGTTGAACTTTTATTTTTTCTGTCATGTTCACTAGCACTTTTCTAAATAATGCTGCCACATATACCCTTGTGCATAATCATTTTGCATATGTTTCATTCACTCATTCAAAAATATTTATTAAGTATCTACTATATACCAAGTACTGTAGACATTGGGGCATAAGGCTTAACAAAATAGACAAGATCTTGTCCCTCAGGGAGCTTGCAACTTAGTTGGGACAGGTAATATATGTATAAACACAAACATGAACAAGCAAGATACTTTCAAAGGTGTTACTGGGGTTCTTCCAGGTTCTTCTTCACTTATACCTCACAAAAACATATCACTTGAAGTAAGAAAAGTTACCTGGTATAAAGGTAAGCATGTAATTAAATATGATGAAATTAATCTTTATTCCCCAGAAATTCTGTTTGTAGTCTGACTGTTTGAATATTTACTATGTACCCTTTAACTCTGTAACTTGAACAACTACATCCAGGATGACAGTACGTAATTTATAAATTACTGATTTCTTAGTGAGGCTTTTTCTCATTCTCCTTTTTCTTTCTTTCTTTTAGAATTCTGTATTGTTGCTACCTTTTTTTCTGTTTTTTTCTTCTCTTTAAATAAAATTTTAAAAATGTATAATTGCTATTGTAAAAAAAAAGGAACTAGGAAGCACTATAAAAGATATAGCTGCATGTATGTTTAGATATGTGGGATTGATGACCATATTTCTAGGTTCTTGTAGGATTGTTGAACAGATCTGTTTGCACTTTCACTGCTTGAGTGTCCACTTTGTATGCTTTAATTCTGTAACTTGAATAACTTTTTCTAAAAGAACAATATGTAAGGTATCAACTAGTGATTTCTTACTATTTATCTTCTTTTCTTGAAATTCTGTAATATTTCTACCTTTTTCCTGTTTTTTTCTCTTTAAATAAAAAATATTTTCCAGAAATTTACCATGAAGACTTAACCATAATCTAGGTGGCTTTATGTGCTTCCTTCTGCAGATGATGGTAGTGACTAGGAAGTATTGCATAGTCTCTTATTTGTTCCCATGCAGTATGAATACGGCAGAGTCTGTGTTGGATCTAAGCACAGTGGTTTCAAAAAGCCTTGCAGTGGTTACTGGAGGAGAAGGAAGATGAAGAGCTGAGTGTCACACTTGTTCTGAAGGTCTCAAGTGGTTTGGGGGTTTGTGTGCAAAGGAAGATTACTATGCACTTTCCAAAGGCTTCTAGATGGTATTCATCTAGCAACACAAATCCTTCACAATGTGCACAGAAATATATTTGACTTCCACATATTCACTACTTGTATAAATATGTTTACTAACATATTTTAAAAATTTGGCTTATAGAAAAAAGAAACACCTTTTTAGAGCAAATATTTTTAAGTTTTTGAGTTGATTCCACCATTAAAATGGCATGAAATGATCAAAATCAAATATCAAAACCATTTGAATTATTTAGCATCTGACTAAATGTGAGCATGTAAATGGCTAGTGGGGCAAGTACAGCTGTTAGTGAAAAGATCATAACATAACTAACCTGGATTTTCCATCGACATGAAGACAGTTTCTCCTGAGAATGGGAATAGGGTAAGTGTATCTTCATAAACCATTTTGTGTTTGAACGTATATCCAGAGAAGAAGACAGATAAGAAGTCAGTCTGGGCTCCAACACTTAGAATGTACCAGTATGCCACCTCATGCAAACAAACAGATAGCTGCAAGCTATCAAAAACATAACCATTGATGCCTGCAAAGAAATGGAAAATAAAAAAATTTAACAGTATCCCAGAATTATTATTTCAAGTTATGATTGTTGTGACATAACTAGAAATTACTGTATGTTACGCTCATTACCTCTCAAAGAAAGGTAGCATGAAAACTTCAAAAAAGTAGACAGTTAATACCTGGTCAAGGGGGCCTCAATATCAAGTAAGAAGAAAGTCATGGACTATAATGGTAAAGGTGAATTTAAATGCTATATGATATGGAGGATTGTTTGATGAGGAGCAAGGTATTTGTATGGCCTCAAAGTATTTCCCTACAAATTAGTTACAAGGAAAAAAACTTTAAGGTACAGGAAAAAAAAAAACTAACCCAGATGATTAAGATGTGACCAGTAATGTAGAGTTCTTCCTTCATATGTTTGCTAACACTTAATATGGTCATCTTTTCCCTGTGCATTACTGGGGATTGAACCCAGGATGTCATGCATGTCACTACTGACCGACATCCCTGTCCCTAGCCTAGTCTTTTTAACTGTATCCTTTCTGGACTATGACCCTGAAGAATAAAGACCATTACTACTAAAACTTTAAGCTAAATATAAGGCTCAACTTGAACCTAAAACTTAGAGACAAGGAACATAGATTCATAATAGAAGCCACATTCTGGCAGGTAAGCATAACTCACAGTATAATTTTTCTACCACTGTCTCCATTTGGTTCAGAATTTTAGTTGTGGAAGAAACAGGTGACATGTGCTTACTCCATTTTAACTATAATCAAAGCTTCAAAAGGCAATGATTTTAATTTCAATGGATGCACCTCAATCTGTTTTTAAAAGACTATTCTCTTTATCTGTTAACATTGTATGAAAATACCCTTTTACCTAGAAGCCTGCTAATAATGATGCTGATACAATTTTGCCAGTGTGATAGGTATAAACTGCTATCTCACTGATAATCTATTTTGCTTCTCTCTGTAAGGTAGTGAAATTGAATTTTTCTATCATGCCTTTTGACCATATATATATATATATATATATATATATATATATACACACACACACACACACACACACAAAATACATATATGTATGTATGTGATGTGCTGTATTGTGCTCACTTCCAATTTATATGCTGAAGTCATAACCTCCAGTTCTTCAGAACATGCGTGTTTGCATAGATGGGTTGTTAAATAGGCAATTAGTTTAAATAAAGTCATTAGGCTGGGCCATAATAACCTAATCAGAAGAGATTAGACCATAGACAGATACAGAGGGTTGACCATATGAGGGTACTGGGAGAAGATGACATCTATATTCCAAAAAGAAAAGCCAAGAAAGAAAGCAACCCAGCTGACTACTTCATCTGAGACTTTTAGTCTCCAGAACTGGGAAGCAATAAAATCTCTGCAATACTTTTTTATGGAAAACCTAAGCAACCAGTAGAATGTGTATATTATGTGATTATATAATCACAGAGAAAGTGTTTTAAAATGAATTACCTAAGCATGGAATGGTTGGTGAAATGGTGTGATGCAGAAGATAAAATAAAAATGAAAAAGAAGGGGCAGCCAAGTAAACATTGAAATAAAAAATTGTGACTAGTTTTAAAATATGCATTGTATGATCACATTTATGCATTTATTTATGTATTTATAGGTAACAATTGTTAAAGAACTATGACTCTTACATGGCATTTAAATTAATTCATTGTCTGGATATAAGTTTGTTGGCATCAATTTCTCTTTCTCCATTACCCACTGGACTCAAGTGATGCTTTACTCACTGTACATTACGTTGGAGGCCTGGAACTCTGGATCCTGGGTCTGCACTCCAGCTACACTTGGGAGGAAGCGCTGCATATTTTCTGTGAGGTACCAGCTTTGGTTCTCATCAAATACAGAAAACAGGATGACATTTCTCTTGTCCGACATCATCTGTTAATCATATTTAATGAAAGAAATACTATTAGCCAGGCATGATGGACCCCTTTAAGAGAACTATAGGAAGTTGAAGCAGGGGAATCACAAGCTTGCTGCCAGCCTGGAATATACAGGGAGATCTTGTGTCAAAATAAAGGGCTAGGGATAAGAGCTCAGAGTGAAGGCCCTAGATTCAATCCCCTGTGCTGAAAAAAAGAAAAAGCTACTGATACCATTAGATAGGAACTATCTTTGGTTCAATTTCATTTTCACTTAGTGTCACTGCTACACCACAAACCAGAGCCTACGAATGAGGTGGGTGTGATAAACAGTAAGTACATGTTTAGAGCTAAGAGGGTGTCCTCAGAGCAGGACTGGAAGCACTAAATTTAGTTTCCTCTGAACACAAGACCTTATGCACGTTGATTTTTTTTGGCACAGTCTATAGCCTCATTCTCTTCGTGCTGAGATTGGAGAATTTATAACTCTTTAAAGATCCAAATTATGTCAAACAAAATTAGCACTGGTCCTAAACTCCAATCATCTAGCAACTGCCCTTCCACAAAGGCATTTGATATCTAAAAATTAATTAATTCACCTTTAGTTTTTAAAGAGGCAGAAGTGACCCAACTTGAAAGTGTACTCTGAAATATTTTATCTTATTTCCCTGTGCTTTGCTCAGCAAAATGGTTTCTACTAAATTCCATTAATTATGTGACATGCTGGAGATATTAATTTTAAGGTGCTTTTGAATCACAAACACTGAGAATGTTCAGAGAATTCTAGGCTTTTGTAGGTCATCTAAAAATAGATGATAATTGGGCATGTAAAAATGAGCAAAATCATCCAGAGAGCTAAGTCTCAGACTGGAAATGATTATTGTAGAAAGAATCTAGGGTTCTGGCTTTTCCATCCAGTCAGAGCCAAGTTAATTACATCACACACAAATTTAGTAAAAGTTAGGTGGAAACCAATTTTTTTCTTTTAGTTTTTTATTGCACACTGTATTGTGGACTGCTAAATTTTCTGGAGGCTATTAGGGAGCATACACTAAAAGAGAATAGAAAATATTTGGAAATTCATATGCATCACATTCCACTTTTAGCTTAAAACTCAGCGCTTAGGAAAGGATGAACTCACCTGGTTTCCTCTTTGATCTACAGATTCTTTGTAACAGATGAGAAGAGGGCCGATGAGTCCTGAAGCTAGATCTCTCTCCAGATTAAGGAAACTTGAGTAATATCTGGTTAGGCACCGAGGGTCTGATTTAGTTGGCCCATCTTCTACAGTCACTGTCCACTTATACTTGAATATTTCTCCTGGCAGAATTGGCAAATCCTTCAAATGTTTTACACCTACCCACACCCAAACCCAGAAACAGGTCATTAAAAGTCATATTAACATGAGTCATAATAAATTTGGGCTAAAGTTGGTCACATATATATTTTAATTTTGGCTTAAAAGTTTCTTTGTACATAGTAAATTGTGACCTAATTTGATGTGTAAATAGGCTGTAACCTAACTTGGAAGTATATTTTTGTAACAAGTATCTGTATCTCAGAATATCATAACAGTTTAACCTCTAGTCAATCACAGGCTAACAGCTACAAAACATGATAATATGAAGCAAATCTTGCCCATTTCGTGCATTATCATTCCTTGGTCAAGTAAACTCTGTCAAATTCAACTTGTCTAAAGTTTTTCTTTAAACAATAGTAATGTTGTTTTTGCAAGGGTTCTATAAACCTATGTGTACAGATGAAGCTTCTCAGTAAATGCAAAATGAAATATAACTTATTAGTTCAAGATTCTCACAAATTTAACCATAAAAATGCATCTTAGAGAATTCTATTACTTGTTAGAGTTGAAATCAGCAGGTCTATTTCCTACTAAAATAAATAAAAATAATAATATTTAAAAAACTTTTTATAGATACGAGGAAAGAAAACCATCATGGAAAAGGTAAACTAGCTAAACATTGTGTTATACTAAAATTAAAGAAACAGAATTAAAGGAGAATAAAAGAAAACCAAGAATACTTTTACTGTTGAAAGTCTAATCCATGAAAAAATGTCATTAATCTTTAAGCAACAAACAATATAGTAAATAAAAAATGAAGTTGTGACTTATTCAGAAGCTAAAAGTACAGAGATTACTAGATATCAAAAGTGAAAATTGGGGCTGGGGATAGAGTTCAGCAGCACAGTGCCTACCTGGCAAGAGCAAGGTCATGAGTTTGATTCCTGATACCAAAAAAAAAAGTGTAAAATGTAGCCAAAACCTATATGCAGAGAAAAATATGACTTTTGTGCTAAAAGAATCAGTTTCAAGATTTTAGAGCACTTTGTACTTGGAGTAGAGAGATGCCAATCTATTAGGCAGCACAATATTAAAATATCACTGGGGCTGGAGATTTAGCTCAGCAGCATAAGCACCTGCCTGGCAAGCACGAGGTCAGGAGTTCAATTCCCAGTACTTTACTGACTTGTTTTGTTGTTGTTATATACTTTTAATCAACTTATATAATTTTTTGCCTTGTTTTTGAGTTTCTCCTCATCCATGATCCATGGATCAGCTTTGGTGGAGTTGGGAGATTTTTAGAGGTATTTTGTTACTTTCTTATCTACTTTTTTTTTGAAGGTAGCAAAATACAGCAGAACAAGACAGAACATACCCATGTGACCGCAGTGCAGTAAAACTACCACAGAACCTCAGAGCAGGTCACCAGGACACAAGCAATGGGCTCAATAGTACAGCCCATTTTGTTCACATTAGCTGTTCTTTCAATCAGGTAGAGGAAAATGGAAGGAAATATCGAACTTTTAAAAACAGAATATTGAACAAAGCAGTACCATTAATCAAAACTGAGCAAAACAGTGACAAAAATATTTGCCTTCAAAGAGATGTTAGAAGGAAGTCCCCCTTACTTGACATGCTGTATACATTCATCCTCCAAAAACATACTCAGACCGCCGGGGCCTACTTGCTAATGGGGGGGGGGGATCAATGTCTGAGTTCCTTTTTCCCCACAGCCTCTCCAGCGTTTGTTGTTGGTAGATTATTTTTTTATCCTGGCCATTCTTTCTGGAGTGAGATGGAATCTCAGTGTGGTTTTAATTTGCATTTCTCTAATGACTAATGATGATGAACATTTTTTCATGTATTTATTTGCCATTTATATTTCTTCATCTGAGAACTGTGTGCTTATCTCGGATGCCCATTTTTGGATTGGGTCTTTGAATTTGGGAGTTCTGATTTTTTTTTAATTCCTTATAAGTTCTAGACAGAAGTCCTTTATCTGAGGGACAGTTCACTAAGATTTTTTCCCAGTTTGTGGGTTTTCTTTTCACTCTTCTGGAGATTTCTTTGGACATGCAGAAACTCTTTAATAAGACGTGATCCCAGTTATTGATTCTGGGAAGTATTTCCCATGTGGTTTGATTCTTGTTCATAAATTCTCCACCTACCCCTATGTCTTCAAGATTTTTACCTACTTTGTCTTCCAATAAATTTAGTGTTTCTGTTTTAATATTTAGATCTTTGATCCATTTAGACTTTAGCACATGGTGATAGGCATTGGTCTAGTTTTAGTTTTTGGAATATGGAGAGCCAATTTTTCCAGCACCATTTATTAAAGAGACTATCATTCTTTCAGTGAACATGTTTGGCCACTTTATCAAAGATAAAGCGGTTGAGTGTTTGTGGTTATGGTTGTATCTTCCAATCTATTTCATTGCTCCTCAGATCTGTTTTTATTCCAGTACCATGTTGATTTTATTACAGTAGCTTTGTAGTATAACTTCAAGTCAGGGATTGTGATGCCTCCTGCCTTGGCTTTGCTGCTTAGAATTGCCTTTGCTATTCTAGGTCTCTTTCTGGTTCCAGATGAATTTTAGGAGTGATTTCTCTAGATCTATGAGATATGTTAGTGGTATTTTCATTGGGATTGCATTGAATGTGTATAACAATTTTGGGAGAATGGCCATTTTCACAATATTTTCTCTTCCTAACCATGAACAAGGGATGTCTTTCCATTTTCTGAGGTCCTCTTCGATTTCTTTTTTTGGGGTATTATAATTTTCCCTGAACAGATCTTTTACTTCTTTCTTTAGATTAATTCCCAAGTATTTCATTATTTGGATGCTAGTGTGAAGGGTGTGGTTTCTCTTATTTCTCTCTCAGTGATTTTGTTGTTGGTGTATAGGAATGCTAGTGATTTTTGAGTATTGACTTTGTATCAAGCTACATTGCTGAATTTATTTATTATATCTAGGAGTCTTTTGATGGAGTTTTGGGGGTCTTCTATGTAGAGTATCATGGTGTCTGCAAATAATGATAGTTTAACTTCCTCTTTTCCTATCTTTACTCATTTTATTTCTCTCTCTTGTCTAATTGCTCTGGCTAGTATTTCCAGTACTATGTCGAATAGGAGCAGTGATAAGGAACGTCCTTATCTTGTGCCTGATTTTAAGGTAAAGGCTTTCAGTTTTGGGCCATTTAATATGATGTTGGCTATTGGTTTGTCACAGATGGCCTTTATTATATTGAGGTAAAGACCATCTATTCCAATTCTCTGTAAGGTTCTTATCATGAATGGGTGTTGGACCTTATCAAAAGCTTTTTTGCAAATATAGAGATGATCATGTGATTCTTGCTTTTGGCTCTATTGATATAGTGGATTACATTTATTGATTTACATATGTTGAACCATCCCTGCATGCCTGGGATGAATCCCACTTGATCATTGTGTATAATCTTCTTGATGATTTGCTGCATGCTGTTTGCCAATATTTTATTGAGAATTTTTGCATCTATGTTCATTAGGGAGATTAGCCTGTAGTTCTCTTTTTTTAGTTGGGTCTTTCTCAGGTTTTGGAACTAGAGTGATATTTGCTTCCAGGAATGACTTAGGGAGAATTGCTTCCCTTTCAATTTCATTGAAGAGTTTGAGGAGTGTCAGCATTAAGTCTTCTTTGTATTTCTTGTAGAATTCCACAGTGAATCCGTCTGGGCCTGGGCTCTTCTTTGTTTTGACTTGACTCTTCTTTGTTGGTAAGACTTGATTACATTTTCAATTTCATAAATAGAAATTGGGTTATTCAGCAGTTTTACATCTTCCTGACCCAGTTTTGGTAGTTCATATATTTCTAGGTATCTGTCCATTCCTTCTGTGTTATCGAACCTATGAGAGTAGAAGTTTTCAAAATAGTTGTTGATGATCTTCTGTATTTCCACAGAGTCTGTATTGATTTCACCTTTTTCTTTCCTTACTGCATAAATTTGAGTTTTTATTTCCTTTTTTTAATAAGGTTGGCTAGGGGCTTATCAATTTTATTTATTCTTTCAAAGAACCAACTCTTTGATTCATTGATTCTTTGTATTGTTTTCTTAGTCTCTATTGCATTAATTTCTGCTCTGATCCTTATAATTTCCTCCCTTCTTTTGAATTTGGGCTTGTCTTGCTCTTCTTTTTCTAGATGTTTGAGGTGTAGTATCAGGTTGTTTGTTTGTTTGCTCTGTTTTCCTGATATGGGAACTCAGTGCAATAAATTTTCTTCTGAGGACTGTTTTCATTGCATCCCACAAATTCTGGTAAGTTGTATTTATATTTTTGTTTGCTTGTGGATATTGTTCAATTTCTTCTTTGATTAACTCTGTGACCCACTGATTGCTCAAGAGTATATTATTCAATTTCCATGTACTTGTGGGGTTTTTTCAGTTTCTTTTATCATTAATTTCCAGTTTCATGGTGCTATGATCTGATAACATGCATGAGATGGTTTCAATTCTTTTGCATTTAATTAAATATGTTCTGTGGGCTAGTATATGGTCTATTTTTGAGAATGTACCATGTAATATTGAGAACAATGTATATTCTAATGTTGTTGGATGGAACACTCTGTATAAGTCTATCAAGTCCATTTGTTCAGGTGTGATTCAGTTCTGTTATTTCTTTGCTGATTTTCTGTCTAGTTGATCTGTCCCTTTGTGTAAATGGTGTGTTAAGGTCTCCTGTTATAATTGTGCTATTGCTTATTTGATTTTTCACTTCTGTTAATAATTTCTTTGTATAGCTGGGTGCCCTGGAATTTGGTGCATATATATTTAAGATTGTTATCCCTTCCTCTTGATGTTTTCACCTAACTAGTATGTAGTGACCTTCTTTATCTCTTCAGATCATTCTTGGTTTGAAGTTCACATTGTCTGCAAACAGAATAGCTACCGCCTCTTTTTTTTTTTTTTGGCTTCCTGTTGCATGAGGTATTGTTTTCCATCCTTTGACTTTCAGTCTATGAGTTTCCTTTTGGGTTATATGGGTTTCCTGTATACAGCAGATGGTTGGATGTTGTTTCTTGATCCATTCTGCCAATCTGTTTCTTTTAATTGGTGAATTGAGGCCATTTACATTAATGGTTATAACTGATATATATTGGTTTACTTTTGACATGTTATCATTCTGCTGTTGATTTTTTACCTTTCCACTGTTTAATTTTTTGCCTTGCTTAGTGTTTAATTGTTTCCTATGTCTGTCTAGAATGTGTTTCAGTATTCTTTGCAGGGTTGGTTTGGTGATCATGAAGTTCTTCAGCTGTTCTTTGTCATGGAAGTATCTTATTTCTCCACCAATTTTTAAGGTCAGTTTTGCAGGGTACATCAGTCTGGGTTGGAAGTCATTTTCCTTCAGGATCTGAAATACTTCACTCCATGCTTTTCTTGACTTCATTGTTTGTGTTGAGAAGTCTGCTATGATTCTGATAGGCTTTCCTTTATAGGTGATCTGTCTCCTCTCTCTAGCAGCTTTTAATATTCTGTTCTTATGTTGGTTTTCTGGGATGGTGATTACTATATGTCTGGGTGTAGTTTTATTTTGGTTATGGTTATTTGGAGTTCCATATGCTTCCCTGATCTATATATCTTTTTCCATTCTCATGTTTGGGAAATTTTCAGCTATTATTTCTGTAACTAGCCTCTTGATATCATTTGTGTTGTCACTTTCTTTTTTGTTTATACCTATCAATCTTATGTCATTTTTCTTTGCATCATCTTGCAGCATTGAATTGTTATTTCCTGATTCCTTGTTATTCTTAAAAGATCTTTCCTTTCCTGTTCACTAGTTGCAATCTTGTCTTTGAGGTCTGAAATTCATCTTCACTTTTATTGAGGTGGTTTTGCCAACTTTTGATGGAATTTTTGATTTCCTGTATATCTCTTTGAATCGCTTCATGCATTCTGTTTGTTTCTTATATTGTTCATTCAGAGTTTCTGTCTTTTTGCATTACTCTTCTAATTTTTAAACTATGTGTTCTTTGGATGTGTTCAGCATTTCTTTCATTACATTTATCATTTCTTCTTTCACCTGGGAGATTATTTCTGATCTGAGTTCTTTCATAGCTTCCCAGAGTTGTTTCTTTACTTCAGTTGTTATCATTTCAGGAATTTCAGGTGTATGGCTTATATTTTCTTCTGTGTCCATGTCTCCTAGGCTTGCGTGGATTGGGCTGGAAGTTTGAAATTGCATTTTGCTCTTTCATTTTGTCATTTTCCTGTATTTCCTGGTTTCAAGCCATAATCCAAAGCATCCTCTGTGTGCTGGGAATCATTTGGTCCACTTTTGGCTCCTAGGGAAGACTGCAGTCAACTACTAGCCACTTGGAGGTCGCTGAGCATGGCCCAGTTAGGCCCACAGGGACATCCCGTTCATCCTCAGGTGATTTGGGACACTGGGTGTGGTCTTACCCACTGGGAATGATGTTCCAAAGCTTCCTCTTTGCACTGGAATTCAACTCACTCATGTTTGGCTCTCAGGACTGAATTCAGGCCCCTACTAGCGGCTTGGTGCTCCCTGTGCATAGCCCAGTTAGGCCCATGGGGACCTCCCATGTGTCCTCTGGTGATTTGGGACACCGGGCGTGGTCTTGCTGGCTGGGAGAAACATTCCAAAGCTTCCCTATGCATTGGGAGTCAGCTCATGCATGTTTGGCTCCCAGCACTGAATTCAGGCCCCTCATAGCAGCTTGGAGTTTGCTGGGCATGGCCTATCTTTGCATTTTAGAATATCTCCTTTATTCTCCTTTTTCAGGGTACTATAGTTTTTCTGTCATTGAGTTTATTATTGATGTACAGGAATGCTATTGATTTTTGTGTGTTGATTTTTGATTCTGCTACCTTGCTGAATTGGGTTATTAATTCTGGAACTATTTTGGTGGAATTTTGGGGGTCTTTTATGTAAACAATTATGTTATCTTCTAATAATGATAATTTAATTTCTTCTTTTCCTATATATATCCCTTTTATTTTTATCTTGCAGAATTACTCTGGCTAGTGTCTTGAGTACTATATTGAATATGAGTGGTGATAGTGGATATCCTTGCCTTGCCCTGATTCAAGAGGAAAAATTTTCAGGTTTTCTCCATTTGATATATATATTTTTTTATTTTGGTTTTTTGAGACAGAGTCTCACTATACAGTTTATATTGGCCTTGAACTCACTACATAACCCAGCTTGGTCTTGAACTCACAACAATCCTCCTGCCTCAGCCCCCCAAGTGCTGGAATTATAGGTGTGTGCCACCACACCTGGCAATTTTAATATAATGTTGATGTGTTGTCATAAATGGCTTTTATAAGACTGAGATAATGTCTTTCTTATAACTTATAAAGAATTTTAAAAAATCAGACCCCCAAAATTCAAAGACCCAATCCAAAAATGGGCATCCGAGATGAACATACAGTTCTCAGATGAAGAAATATGATGGCAAATAAATACATGTAAAAATGTTCATCATCATTAGTCATTAGAGAAATGCAAATTAAAACCACACTGAGATTCCATTCACTCCAGAAAGAATGTCCAGAGTAAAAAAACCCAAAAAACTACTAACAACAAATGCTGGAGAGGCTGTGGGGAAAAAGGAACTCTTCTGCACTATTGGAGGGAGTGTAAACTGGTGCAACCACTGTAGAGATTGGTCTGGAGATTCCTCAAAAAGCTGGGATTGGAAGTCCCATTTGACCTAGCTATTCCACTCCTGGGCATATTTCCAGAAGAACTGAAAACATCATGCCACAGTGATACATGTGCACCTATGTTTATAGCAGCACAATTCGTAATAGCCAGAT
The DNA here is from genome assembly GCA_004027455.1 of Hydrochoerus hydrochaeris. Taxonomy (NCBI): domain Eukaryota; kingdom Metazoa; phylum Chordata; class Mammalia; order Rodentia; family Hydrochaeridae; genus Hydrochoerus; species Hydrochoerus hydrochaeris. The sequence goes on along the minus strand of PVLA01006119.1, from coordinate 53,587 downwards.
CTTGGAAACAATCTAAATGCTCATCAACTGAATGAATGGATGAAAAAAGATGCAGTATTTTTATACAATGGAGTACTACTCTGCTATAAAGAATGATCACATTGAGATATTTATAAGCAAATGGATGCATCTCAAGACCATGCTCGTAAGTGAAATAAATCAAACTCACATGTATAAATACTGTATAGTCTCCTTAGGGTAAGAAATGGTAAGAGTACAGAAGATACAAAAAACTCAATAAATACAGTCAAAAGATAAGAATCTGCTTAATGGGGAAAAATAATATCTCAGGGAAAGTGAGGAAAAATAAAAAGAAAGAGAAAAGAAAAAATATCTAAAACTATATGAGCACACTTAGGATAACTAAGATGATTGTGCCTCAAATTCTGTAAGTTCTTTGAACAAAATATTTAACATTCATAGGATTGGAACAATTGTGCATATTATTGTATGGTGCTCTGAGGAACTCTTGCAGGTTATTATGTAAAATAATAACCCCAGTTATGCTCCTACCACCTTGTTATTTATTTGTCTTTTTTGTTTCATGTTTTTCTAGGAATGTATTTTGTTTTGTTTTTCCCTCTAATACAGAAAGGATAGGTATACATGTAGAGTCTCATGCATGTGTAGAATTTCTTCCTAAACAGTTTATGAGAATCAATTATATAATGCATGATGAAGTGAATAGCTACTTTGAAGAAAAAGAGACACGAAGTTACTCAGTGCTGATTCGGTATCATCATGCTGTGAAATCTAGAAATACTATTATTCTTTGTTCAGAGTGATTTTTAGCCTGTTTTGTTTTGTTTGCTTTCAACATACATGAAAGGATGGAAAGCTATTTTGAAGAGAATGAGAGTCATTATGGCAGCCATTGTTGATTTCCCTATTGTCTGGTTTTGAAAAGCTAAAATGCCTTCATCATCCTGTTCTGATCATTTTTATACTATTTTGTTTTGTATGAATTCATTGTGTGTGAAGATATGGACAACTATTTACAAGAAAACAAGATACAATATGATACACAGTGAGGATCTCCTGTTGTCTTGCTTTAAAATCTGTGTCTCTTACCTTGTTTTCTTCTGATCCGCTTTGTTCTGTTTTGTTATGTTTAGTTTTATCCTCTTTAAAATAATTTTTTTTAAAAAATGCAAAGATAGTCCTTCTTTCTAGATAGGCAGAACCAATATTATCAAAAAATGGCCATATTTCCAAAGCTGATATACAGATTAATGCAATCCCAGTCTAAAATACAAATAGGAATTCTCACAGAACTAGAGAAAATAATCCTAAAATTCACATGGAACCAGAAGATACCTAGAGTAGCAAAAACAATCCTGGAAAAGAGCAAAGGAGGCGGAATCGCAATTCCAGATTTCAAGTCATATTACAAAGTTACAGTGATAAAAACAGCATGGTACCAGTACTAAAACAGAATTGTGGATCAGAACAGATTAAGGGATGCATACAATCCCAGGCATATTCAGCTATCTGATCTTTGACAAAGGGGCCAAAAACATAGGCTGGAAGAATGTTAGCCATTTTAGCAAATGGTACAATACTGGGAAAACTGGCTATCCATATATTGAAGATCAAATGTACACCCATATTTCTTACCATGTAAAAAACTAAAGTCAAAATGGATTCAAAATCTAAGTATGAAAACAGAAGCATTTAGTCTGCCAGAAGATAAAATAGATAAAATTCTTGAAGACATAAGCATCGGGAAGGACTTTTTGAACATAATCTCAAGTGCACAATAAATAATATCAAGAATCAACAAATGGGACTATATAAAATTTAAAAATTTCTGCACTGCCAAGAAAACAACAGAGTGAAGAAACAGTTTAAAGAATGGGAAAAATTTGGCCAACTATTCCTCAGAGGACTAATGTCTAGTATACATAAAGAAATAAAATAATTAGACACTGTGTTAGTTACTTTTCTTGGTGCTGAGATAAAATACCCAACACTCAAAGTTAAAAGAGGAAAGGTTTATTGAGCTCACAGTGTGCAGAGGTTTCGACTCATAGTTGACTCCAGGGCAGGGTAGCATGGCAGAGGGGTATCACAGAACACAAACAATTCATAGCAAACCAGGGCAAGCATAAGACAGCTAGCAAGTGAGCTACAAGCAATAAGCCACTTTCTGTCCCTTATATCTTCTGCAGACTACCTGTCCTTAGAGCAGATAGCACTCACATCCTTAATCTTAATGTTGTACTGTGAATCAATCCCAGTGTCACACACTCTAGATGCATCCACCTCTGAAAGGCCCACCTATGACTGCACGAGGCTTTGGGAGGATACAAGTCATAACAGACCTGCCCCCAAAATAAAAGGCTCAATCAAAAATGGGCAACTGAATCAAATGGACACTTATCAGAGGTATAAATGGACAATAAATAAATGAAAAGTGTCTCACATCTCTGGTCATTAGAGGAATGCAGATTAAAACAACTTTGAAATTCCATTGCACTCCAGAAAGAATGGATATTGTCAAGAAATCAAATAATAATCAATGCTGGAGAGGCTGTGGGAAAATGAACACATACATTGTAGGTGAGTATGTAAATTAGTACACTATATCTCCACTATAAAGGGTGGAGAGTCCTCAAAACGCTGAAACTAGAAATTTCATTCTATCCAGTTATTCCCTGTCTAGGTACCCTCCTGAAAGTTAAAGACAACATATTACAGTCATACATGCATACCCATGTTTACAGCAACACAGTTCATGGTAGCCAAATCTTGGAAGAGTTCTACATGTGCATAAACATGAATAGATAAAGAAAACATGGTATTTATCCACAATAGAGTGCTACTCTGCCATAAAGAAGGAAAACTTGACCATGGGCCCACCCTGCCTCCCGGAACTTAGCGGAAGCCTGCATCGGGGCATAGGCTCCCCAGAATCTCCACCGTGGGCCCACCCTGCCTTCTGGAACTTGGCGGAAGACTGCATCAGGGGTAAACTGCACAGAAACCCCACTGTGGGCCCGACCTCCCTCCAGGAACTTAGCAGAAGCCTGTACCAGGCATGGGCTGCCCAGAATCTCCACCATGGGCCTGCCCTCCCTCTGGGAACTTAGCTGAAGCCTGCATCAGTGATAGGCTGCCAGGAAGGTCCACAGAGGCCCTGCTCTGCCACCTGAAACTCAGTGCAAGCCCGCCTCAGGGGTAGGAACCTCCCCTGTGGGCCTGCCCTGCCACCGGGAACATCGAGGAGGCCCGCCCAAGACTGAAAATTGCCCCAGACTGCTACAGATGGGCCCGCCCTCCCACCTGGAACATCAGAAGATCTCAGCGGTATCCAGTTAGTGTGAGAAAATTTGGAACTTTCTCCCAGGTGGTGAACTTTGGACTACAACGGATTGACTGTATCAATGTGGTGAGTATACCCCTCAAATAGAGGTGTACAGGGGATAAATAGGGACAGTAGTAAAAACCCCCTCCAACTAACTGTAAGACTTTTGTGTGTCTGAAAAGAGTGTGTGTGATCCCCTCCTACACATAGAAAACACCAGGCAGAGTGAAAATGACAAAATGAAAAAGCAAAATGCAGTCTCAAACATATAGTTCACCAGAAGAAAGTATAGGAGATATTGAAATAGAGGGCCCCAAAAGTAACACAACAGGAATCTCTGAAAAGATAACCAGTTAAATAAAAAAAAACTGCATCAGTCTATAGAGGAAATCAAATTAGAAGCAGTTTCCCATGTAAAGATAGAAATAACAACTTTAGTAAAGGAATTGTTGAATGCAGCTAAAGAAGAACTAGAGAAAAAAGTACATGAGCATGGGAAACTGATTGAAACTTTGAATGAGCAATCCAGAAAACAAGCAGAATTCATGAAACAAACTCAAAGAAACATCCAAAAAACAAAAAATTCTATTGAAAGCGTGCAAAATTGCCTAAAGGAAGCTGAGGATAGGATTTCAGACCTTGAGGACAGAATCACAGTTAGTGATCAGGAAAGGGTAGAACTTTTAAAAATAACAAAGAAGCATGAAATGACAATCCAGAAGCTTCATGATGATGCCAAGAGCAACAATATAAGAATAATGGGCATTAGCAAAGATACAGGAGTGCAGGCAAATGACATACATAAAGTATTTACAGAAATAATAGCAGAAAATTTCCCAAACATGGGGAAAGAATCTGATATGCAGATAAGTGAGGCATATAGAACACCAAACAGTCA
>PVLA01006119.1:6736-49282 GCA_004027455.1 Hydrochoerus hydrochaeris | reverse complement strand
CTCAGACATACAGCATAAAAACAGAATATTAAAATCTGTCAGAGAAAAGACACAACTCACCTATCAGGGAAAGCCCATTAGAATCACGGCAGACTTTTCAGCACAAACCCTCAAGTCAAGAAGATCTTGGAATGAGGTATTTCAAGCCCTGAAAGAAAACAATCTTCAACCCAGACTGATGTACCCAGCAAAACTTTCATTCAAATTTAATGGAGAAACAAGATATTTCCATGACAAAGAACAACTGAAGAAATTCATGTCCACCAAACCAACCCTAGAAAGAGTACTGAAGGACATACTAGACAGAGATAAAAATGACCACAATCCCCAAAACAACAACAGAAAGAAGCCACCAGGTAGGATAAGCAATTGAATAAGAGGAGAAGCAAAAATAAAAACTGGAACATAACATGGCAAAGTCGAGCCAGTATATATCTGTGCTACCCATAAATATTAAATGGCCTCAATTCACCTATAAAAAGAAATAGATTCACAGAATGGATCAAGAAAAAGGACCCCACAATATGCTGTATATAAGAAACACATCTGACCCAAAAGGAAACTCAGATTACAAGTCAAAGGGTGGAAAACAGTATTCCATGCAACAGGAACCCAGAAAAAAGCAGGGGTAACTATTCTATTTGCAGACAACATGAGCGTCAAACCTAAAATGATTAAAAGAGATAGAGAAGGTCACTACATACTTGTTAGTGGAAAAATTCAAGAGGAAGGGCTAACAAGTATAAATATATATGCACCAAATACAGGAGCACCCAAATATATAAGACAGATACTAATGGACATGAAAAAGCAAATACACAAGAATACATCTATAATAGGAGATCTTAACAGCCCATTGTCACAAAGAGATAGATCAACTAGACAAAAAGTCAGCAAAGAAATAACAGAACTGAATCATACCTGTGAGCAATTGGATTTAGTAGATGTTTACAGAGTGTTCCACCCAACCACATCAGAATACGCATTCTTCTCAGCTGCACATAGGACATTCTCCAAAATAGACCATGTATTATCCCATAAAACATTCTTAAGTAAATGCAAAGGTATTGAAATCATACCATGCAAAATATCTGACCATAGTGCACTGAAATTAGAAATTAATGGCAAAAGGAATTGCAAAACCTGCATAAATACATGGAAATTAATTAACAGCCTTTTGAACAACCAGTGGACTACAGATGAAATTAAAGAAGAAATAAAACATTACCTAAAAGTCAATGAAAATATAGAAACAACATACTGTAATCTGTGGGATGCAATGAAAGAGGTCTTAAGAGGGAAATATATAGCAATAAACTGTCATATCAAGAAAACAGAACAAGCACAAATAAACAACCTAATGCTCCATCTCAAGCATCTAAAAAAGAAGAGCAAGCTAAACCCAAAGCTCATAGAAGAGAGGAAATTGTAAAGATTAGAGCAGAAATCAATGCAATTGAAACTAAAAAAACAATACAAAGAATTAATGAACCAAAAAGCTGGTTTTTTGAGAGAATAAACAAAATTGACAAACCCCTAGCTAACCTTATCAACAGAAAGAAAGAAAAAACCCAAATTCATGCAATAAGAACTGAAAAGGGAGAAATTACTGCAGATCTCTACTCACATAAAGTGAAAATCTCTACTCACATAAATTGGAAAACACAGAGGAAATGGACAGATTTCTAGAAACATATGAACTACCAAAGCTTAACCAAGAAGATATAGCAATTTTGAACAGCCCAATATCAACTATTGAAATTGAAAATGTAATTAAGCACTTACCAACAAAGAAAAGTCCAGTTCCTGATGGATTCACAGCTGAATTCTATAAGAAATTTAGAGAAGATTTGATGCCAGTACTCCTTAAACTCTTCAACGAAATTGAGAATAAAGCAATCCTCCCTAAATCATTCCTGCAGGCAAGTATTACTCTGATACCAAAACCAGAGAAAGATCCAACCAGAAAAGAGAACTATAGGCCAGTCTCACTAATGAACATTGATGCAAAGATTCTCAACAAAATACTGGCAAATAGAATGCAGCAAATCATCAAGAAGATTATACATCATGACCAAGGCGGGTTCATTCCAGGAATGCAGGGATGGTTTAACATATGCAAATCAATAAATGTAATACACCACATCAACAGAGCCAAAAACAAAAACCACATGGTCATCTCAATAGATGCAGAAACAGCTTTTGACAAAGTCCAACACATGTTCATGGTAAAACCCCTTCAGAAACTCGGAATACACGGCGTGTACCTCAACCTTATAAAGGCCATCTATGACAAACCGACAGCCAACATTATACTAAATGGACAAAAACTGAAAGCTTTCACTTGAAAATCAGGAACAAGACAAGGATGTCCACTCTCACCACTCCTTTTCAACATAGTTCTGGAAACACTAGTCAGGGCAATCAGACAAAAAAGAGAAATAAAAGAAATAAAGATAGCAAAGGAAGAAGTTAAATTATCACTATTTACAGATGACATGATACTCTATATAGAAGACCCAAAAAACTCCATTAAAAGACTGCTAGAGGTAATAAACAAGTTCAGCAGTGTAGCTGGATTCAAAGTCACTGCTCAAAAATCAATAGCATTCCTATACACAAACAAAAAACTCACTGAGAGAGAAATTATGGAAATATTGCCCTTTACAATAACATCTTAAAAAATGAAATACTTAGCAATCAACCTAACTAAAAATGTAAAAGACCTATATCCTGAAAATTATACTATGCTGTAAAAGGAGATTGAAGAGGATATTAGAAAATGGAAGGACATTCCTTGCTCTTGGTTAGGAAGAACCAACATTGTGAAAATGGCTATACTCCCAAAACTGTTATAAAGATTTAATGCAATCCCAATCAAAATACCACTGACATACCTCACAGATCTAGAGAAAACACTCCTAAAATTCATTTCGAAACAGAAGAAACCTAGAATAGCAAAGGCAATTCTAGGCAACAAAAGCAAGGCAGGAGGCATCTCAATTCCTGACTTGAAACAGTACTATAAAGCCACAGTGATAAAATCAGCATTGATGAACAAAAAGCAACCTGAATGGGAAACACTTCAAAGAATCAACAAATGGGATCTCATATTATGGAAAAGTTTCTGCACTTCAAAGGAAATCACCAACAGAGTGAAAAGAAAACCCACAGAGTGGGAAAGAATTTTAGGCAGCAACCCCTCAGACAAAGGACTTGTGTCAAGAACATATAAAGAATTGAAAAAAATCAAGCTCCCTAACTTCAAAGACCCTCTCCAAAAATGGGCATCTGAGATGAACACAGTTCTCAGAGAAAGATATACAAATGGTAAATAAATACATGAAGAAATGTTCACCATCACTGATCATTTGAGAAATGCAAATTAAAACAGCATTGATATTCCACCTTACTCTGGAAAGAATAGCTGCCATCAAGAAATCAACTGATAACAAATGTTGGTGAGGCTGTGGGGAAAAAGAAACACTGCTGCACTGTTGGTGGGAATGTAGCTTGGTGCAACCATTATGGAAATCCATATGGAGAATTCTCAGAATATTAGGATTAGAAGCCCCATTCAGTCCAGCTATCCCCCTCCTGGGCATTTTCCCCAAAGAACTGAAAAGTTCATATCACAGTGATATATGTGCACCCATGTTCATAGCTGCACAATTTGTGATGGCTAAATCCTGGAAACAACCAAGATGCCCATGAACTGCAGAGTGGAAGAAAAAGACTGGCATTTTTATACAATGGAATATTACTCAGCTATAAAATGGATGATCTTGAGGCCTCCATAGGCAAATGGAGACAACTCAAGACTATTCTCATTAGTGAAATAAATAAGAATCATATTTATAAATATCATATGGTGTCTGTAGTGTAAAAAGTAAATAAGAACTACAAGAGTAATAAAACCAAAATGTGTAATTGCTATTGTAAAAAAGAGAGGAAAAGAAAGGTCTCTAAGGGATATAACTGCATGTATGTTTGAGTGTGTAAAATAGATGACCATATTGCTGAATCTTTGTTGGATCTTTTAGCAAAGCTGTTTGTAGTCTGACTGTCTGAATATTTACTATGTACCCTTTAACTTTGTAACTTGAACAACTACATCCAAGATGACAATACGTAATTTACAAATTACTGATTTCTTAGTGGGGCTTTTTCTCATTCTCCTTTGTCTTCCTTTCTTTTAGAATTCTGTATTATTGCTATCCTTTTTTGTTTTTTTTTCTTTTTTTTCTTCTCTTTAAATAAAATTTTAAAAATGTATAATTGCTATTATAAAAAAAAGAGGAAATAGGAAGCGGTATAAAAGATACAGCTGCATGTATGTTTAGATGTGTGGGATTGATGACCATATTTCTAGGTTCTTGTTGGATTGTTGAACAGATCTGTTTGCACTCTCATTGCTTTAGTGCCTACTTTGTGTGCTTTAATCCTGTGACTGGAGTAACTATTTCTAAAAGAACAATGTGTAATGTATCAACTAGTGATTTCTTACTATTTATCTTCTTTTCTTGAAATTCTGTAATATTTCTACCTTTTCCTGTTTTTTTCTCTTTAAATAAAAAATGAAAAAAAAAATAAAAAAGAAGGAAAACTTGAGTCATTTGTAGGAAAATGGATGTATCTTGAAACCATAATGTCAAGCAAAATAAATCAGAAACACAAACTTAAATATTGCATAGTTTCTCTTATATGATAAACCTAAACCATAAATAAATTAAAACGCAAAATAAAAGATACATAATAGGAAACAGGGACATGAATATTTTCTAAATGAGAAGTAGACAAAAAGATGGAGGGCAGGTGGAGGAAAGAGAAGAAAAGGGGATGTGAAAATAATTTTTATGTGTTAGGCATATGTAATCATTATGAAATTCAACCATGTAATAATAGAAACAAAATTTTTATATGAGATCATATTTACCTTTTGGCAGTCTTCTTGAGTGCAAAGGACTGACATCAGTTATTCCATGTGGGTAGATGTTATAAGGTCGGCTTGCTTGATTCTTAAATATAATCTGAAAGTATAAATGAGATATAGAATCAAATCCTAAAACAATTAGGACCAATAAGAAAACTGTAGCCTATTTCCTGAAAACCAAAAGCTGCCTGTACTTACATTATAGGAGTTTTAGCCTAGCTAATGTTCAAGATGCTTTTTCTTGCCATGAAATTATTTAGACAGCTACTTAGGTTTCTTACTAAAAATCTCCTTCCATTTCTTTAAAAATTATTTCAATCGCTTCAGGAAGTTTTTGCTGTGCCTTCTCACGTGAACTGAGAGGACACTCCTGCCTCTCAGGCTTTTCCATTATTTGGGCACTAAATTCCCTAAGAGAAGATAGACAAACAGGGATTCTGGTGGTAAAATAAGAAGTATGACTAGGAGAGCAGTTGATGACAGCATCAAGAAAAGATGGGCAAATTGTACTGATGCAAAAGCTTTAAAGTAAAAGAAGGAAGATAGGACATGAGGACAGCAAGGAAGACCAAGATGCTAATCCTTCCTCTTATCTGAGCATGTATGAGATGAGGGGAAAATATTAACTCCCACTTGCACTCCTGTTTTAAAATCCACTCATTTGATAAGACCACCAAATAGCCTGTTTCTTATTAAAGAACAGTAATTTATTTATCTATGCTTGTGGTGCTGGGGATTGAACCCAGGGCCTCACACATGCTACCTGAGTGCCTTATCACTGAGCAAATTCTCAGCCCATAACAGCCTGTTTATTACTTTCCAATATTAAAATTTTCTTTTTTCCCCTAAGAACACTCACTGATATTTCCGGAACAGCATTAAATAGAGATGGAGATACTTCCCAGCTCTGTCTTGTCTTAAACTTAAGCAGGTTTTTTAATTTCACCAGGTATGATGTCTATTAAAAGCTTTTTGCAAATCCTTACCAAGATGATTCCCTTGTAATACTGTACATTTTAATTTATTTTTAAATTCTTGAATTAGTTTAAATTGTCAACAAATGAAAATTCTTGCAAGATATTTCTTGCAACAGTGATTCACATTCAATACACTAAAGATGTGATTTCATTGTCTTATGGTTTTCTTTGTTAAACTAGAGAAGTAAGCTGTGGGTCTGGGGCTGATTCTCAAATTCTTTGGCCTAACTTCTATCATAAAATGGACCATATTTCCCTTCGTGTGAAGAAATAAACCCATATTCATTTAAAGCACTGTTCATTGAATATTATATTAACCTTCCCATTAAAGAGTATTAATAACCTAGATCAGGGGTCAGCAAACATTTTCTGGAAAGCACCTGATAGTAAACACCCTAGGCTTTGTTGCATATTCTCCACTCTCTTCACTCTGCCCTCTTGTTCTCTTTGCAACCATTTAAAACTGCAAAACACTTCTTAGCCCACAAACTGTTCAAAAGCAGATCATAAACTGAATTTAACACACAAACTGTAGTATTCTGACTCCTATATCAAAAATGAAAAATGTTCCTGAAGGATACCTATCAAAGTCTAAGCAGTAGGAAATTCAAAGAATAGTGGGTTTATAGGATGACATTAAATTTTAACCCTATATGCTCATTTATAACATACATAATCAGCATTTATTTCTGTAGTATTTATATTTTTTAAAAGGTCATATGCTTTGGAAATAAGCTGAATTATGAAGTATTATCGAAACCCAAAACCTCCAGATTTCTGATTCTTACCTAATCTCGTTTTTTCCTTAACTTACCAAAAGTGTGTCTCCAACTTCACCATAAAGTAGAGGTCCGAGGATTCCTGCTTCATATTGATTAGTTTTTCGGGTTTTAAAGGTTTCATCTGTATATGCCATAAAGCGGACTTTTTTATATTTCCTACCAATTCGCTGAGGACCATTGTTTAAATACTGACTTTTAAAACTTCTGTTTGAGAGACAAAAATATGAGGATTTGGGATAGAAAATCTTAGATACACCAAAAAATTAAGTTCTAAAACAACTGATCTGGTTTCATCCAGGCAAGGAATGAGAAAAACACAGTACAAATATATCTGACACTTTGCTATGGTGGTCTCCAAATATGTCAATAATTGCTGCGGTTTGCTTAGTGTTCCCCACTGACCATGTGTTGAAGGTGTGGTTCTCAGTCCAGGATGCAATTGGGAGGTAGTGGAACCTTTAAGGGGTGAGCCAGTGGAAGGAAGTTGGATCATCAGGGGCGTGGCCTTGAAGAGGATCTATGGATGCCTGGCCCCTTTTACTTTCTCTTGCTGTTTCAGGCCTGGCCCAAAATAGGCTCCCAGCAAGATGTTCTTTCTCAATATGGGCCTAAAGTAAAGTCCTCAAATGACCATGGACTGAGCCCTCTGAAACCTGAGACAAAATTAACCCTTTCTTCTAGACGTTGTTTATCTTGGCTTTTATTTTCTTTTTGCCAAGATGCAAAAAGTTGACTAACACAACACCATTAGATTTCATACCTGTACTGCCCCTTAAACGCAGCTCAAGGATTTCATTTGAATAACTGGTAAGTCAAAAAACTAGGATTGGAAGTTCCATTCAATCCAGCTATTCCCCTCCTGGGTATTTTCCCAGAGAAATTGAAAAGGTCATGTCACAGTGATATATGTGCACCCATGTTTATAGCAGCACAATTTGTGATAGTTAAATCTTGGAAACAACCGAAATGCCCATCAACTGCAGAGTAGATGAAAAAAATGTGGTATTTTTATACAATGGGATACTATTCCGAGATAAAAAAGGATGATCTTGAGGCTTTTATAGGTAAATGGAGGCAACTTGAGAATATCCTCATTAGTGAAATAAACAAGACTCACATCACTAAATATCACATTGTCCCTCTAGCGTAAAAAATAATAAGAACTGGCAGAATAATGATATCTAAAAAGTATAATAGATATAAAAGTATAATAGAGGTAAAAGTATAATAGATATAATAGATATTGTGAAAGTGCAAGTGAAGGAAAGTGCTCTAATTGATATAACGGTATGTAAAGTGTGTAAATAGATGACCGTATTACTGAGCTTTTGTTAGATCATTCAACAGAAGTTTGTACTGTCAATGTTTAAGTGTCTAGCCACTTTTTATGCTTTGATTTTGTAACTTTAACAACTATTGTTAAGATGCTAATACATAGTGTATCAACTAGCAACTTTATGATGTTAATTTTTTTGAATTCTGTATTCTACTCTTTTTCTATTTTTTCTATTTTCTTTTTTTTAAATTTTCTTTTCTTTCTTTAAATAAAATTTTAAAAATGAATAACTGGTAGCAGCGAGACTCTAAAGGTGTTTACCTGTCATCAGAGGTTTGGACTGAAGGAGCATAGTCCCAGTCCTCCTCCTCAGCAGCAATATAATGTATCCAAGCTTTAGGGTGTTTCTTGGCAGCAGAGCGAATTTGGATAAAGGAAGAGTAGTCATCATCAAACCTAAACACATCCATTTCAGAATCAACATCATCATCATAATCATAACTTTCCTGTTCTTCATTCTTTTTCATCCGCAGTTGAGGTTCCTCTGAACAACTGTCTACTTTCACATAAGCTTCCATGCCAGCTAGAGTCAAGAAAAAAAAAACAAAGTTAGACTCTGAGTAGAACTTTTTACCTTAAATTCCATGACTTCTTTTTCTCTTCTTAGGCTTTTGAGACTTTGCCCTAAGTGCCTTTCTTTCCACATCAGTACTCCTCTTAGCCATACTCATATAGGGATTTCTTCTTGTATAGATTATCTGATACTGGCTGGTTTCTTCCTTTGGTCTTTCTTTTGCCATTTTCCTTTTGCTGAACTACCCCTATATTTTGCTCCTTTTTTCAAAATTCATTATTTTGCTCTACTAATACATAAATGAATATTTCCCTTATAAAACTGGTTTTGAGTATATCAAATTAAAAATGGAGACCATATTTTTCCAAAGAAACTGTTATTAGATCAGTGATTTGTATGGCAATCTAATGGAGCAAGTACAGAAATCATTAGGTGCCTGTAGAGGTGGGGAATTAATTTGGTCTAGGCTTTCAAATGTTTAAAAGAAAACATATCTTCACTTACAACCTGTAGTCCCTTTTTCCATAGTATTGAAGAATAGCTAATGGGGCTGGGCAAGAAAACCGATTATGTACTGTCTTCCTCATTTTCCCCATCTCACTCATCCCTAAGCTACCTCTCTTCTCTCACTGACATTTAAGTAAAAATTCACCCATGTTAATAATACTCAAATCCTCTTTCATTCCAGGTAAAATCTTTACCCTAGATGCTAACAACTAGGAGGTCTCAGCTGAGTTCTAACACAATTCTATTTCTATAATGGCAACTTCTGCAACATACTATATTCCTGTAATGTCCAGTAAATTCCATTAAAAATAGAACTGGATTTTCATAATACTCATTTTTAAAGACCTAAGATATTACCATGTTGATGGGAAGATATATGACAAAACAGTAGAAACTGTCCAAGGTCCATCAACAGTGTCTGAGCAGTAAGAAAAGTTATTGGTGATATCTCTAGGGAGGCCTGGCGATGGTTCCTCACAAGAAATGTGTGACCTTCAAAGAATATTGAATGCACTTCGGGGGTGGTGCCCACTCCAATCACATGCCAGTAGACAGATTTTCTGTGGCACCCAATCAGACCTGTTAAATAGAAATGAGACAGTTATGGCTAAGAAATAGAGAATTTGAAATGGAAAACACTTGCTAGGGCAGAATGGACATACTGACCACGCAAGTTTTACTGTTACCTTAACTCATAAACAAACATAACAAGGAAACTGGGGTTACTATCAAACCAACAGCTCTTGCCAAGTTTGTCAGTAATCATCATGCCGCTAAACTCAATGGACAAGCAATCTTCACCTCATTCTCATCCAGAGTTCCTTATTTCAGTGAAAGGCACCATCCAAGATTCAATTATACAGGTGAGAATTTTCCTTATCACTACTGTCACCTCCCATAGCCAATCTAACACAAAGTATGGCAACACAGTTAACATCTTCAATACTCAGTTCAAGTGATACTTCAGGGAATCTAGTCTGGGATAGATTCCTTTATTGTGTGCTCACATATAATTATGTAAATTTCTTTCAGAGTACTTCTTGCTTTATAATTTTGCATTTATTGTTATGATTGGTTATTATCAATCTCTCAGTTATACTATAAATTATGTGATAGCCACATCTTGAATGTATTAAAGATTAATTTCCTTTAATTCTAAAATTATGCATATTTAATGTGGAATTACCAGCATGAGTACAGAAAATAGCTAAGAGGAAAAGATTCTCCTCATCCTTCATTATTCTCTTAGCTTGCTCAGTCGTCCGAGTTCTTTCATTTACTAATTTTACTCCAGTACATATTCACTGACTTCTAGGTCCTTCTATTTCTGAAAAATAAGTATTCTATCCCAAAGCCATTTCCTCATTTAGTTAAAAATTATAGATTAAAAATAATCTTTTCCATGGCCATAATCCCAAAACTATCATACAACTTTAATATAAACTCAGTCAAAATACCAACAGCATACCTCACAGAATTAAAGAAAACAACCCTAAAATTCATATGGAACCAAAAGAGACCCAGAATAGCAAAAACAATTCTGGGCAACAAGGGCAAAACAGGCAGCATCACAGTCCCTGACTTGAAATTATTCTATACTACAAAGCTACTATGATAAAAGCAGCATGATACTTGAAAAAAAGCAAAACAGACTAAAGGATCAGTGGAACAGAACAGATGATGCAGAAACAACTCCAAACCCACTCAGCTACCTTATCTTTGACAAAGGAGCCAAACATGTTCACTGGAAGAATGATAGCCTCTTTAATAAATGGTGCTGGGAAAACTGGTTTTCCACATGCCAAAGATTCAACATATTTTTCACTGTGCACTAAACTTAAGTAAAAATGGATCAAAGATCTAAATATTACAACAGAAATACTTAATCTGCTGGAAGATAAATTAGGCAAAACTCTTGAAGAAATTGGTGTAGTCAAAGACTTTATGAACAAAAGCCTCATTGCACAGAAATATTACAAAGAATCAACATCTGAGATAACATCAAATTAAAAAGATTTTACATAGCAAAATAAATCAGCAACAGAGTGAAAAGACAACCCAAAAAAATGGGGAAAATTTTTGCCAGGTATTATTCAGACAAAGGACCTACACCTAAAGTATGTGAAGAACTAAAAAAAAATCAGTTCTCTCAAATTTAAAGACCCAATCTAAAAATGGGCATCTAAAATGACTAGATACTTCTCAGATGAAGAAATATAAATGGCAAATAAATATATGAAAAAGTGCTGGACATCACTAGTCATTTGAAAAATGCAAATTAAGGCTACAATGAGATTTCATCTCACTCCAGAAAGAATAGCTGACTTCAAGATATCAACCAATATCAAATTCTGGTGAGGCAGTGGGAAAAAGGGACCCTTCTCCACTGTTGGTGAAAGTGTAAATTTGTACAAACAATATGGAAATCAGTATGGAGATTCTTCAAAAAACTAGAAGTAGAAAATTCACTTAATTCAGCTGTTCCTCTTCTCAGTATCTTTCCAAAAGAGTTAAAAGCATCATACCAGAGCAAAATATGCACACTTATGTTAATTGCAACACAATTTATAATAGCTAAATCAAGGAAACAGCACATATGTCCATCAACGGATGCATGGGTAAAGAAAATGTGGTTTTTATATACAATGGAGCACTACTATTCCATAAAGGATAAAGCTGAGACAATTTTAAGTAAATGGATACACCTCAAGGCCATAATGTTAAGTAAAATAAATCAGACACACATTTAAATATTGTATTGTTTCACTTGTGTGAGAAATCCAAAGGGTACATTAGGACCAAAATAGAGGACAGATTTTGGAAAATAGGAAGAAAATGTTCAAATGACAAGGGGAGCAAGGAAAGGGTTTGGAGAAGGGAAAGAAAGGAATTGGAATTTTAAAAAGAATGGAAGGAAAACAATGGAAACAAAGTTTTGTAAATAGTGAGGGGAAGAAGAACTGAAGGGAGGAAAGGGAAGTGGGAAAAAAGAATTAAGAAATACTATGTGCAGGTACAAATTCCAGATATGATCATTATGTCTGGCAAACATGTTCCAATAAAAATTAATTTAAAAAATCAAACCATCAAAATTAACTGAGAAAAAAATCTTTCCTTTAGAACTTTTAAGATAATGTTCCATTACATTGTAGGCCCTATTTTCAGTTCTTCACACATGACTTGTTTTCCCAGCAAGTTTTATGTCTTCTCTTTGTATGCTGAAATGCCACAGTGATAATTTTGTGTGGGGCTCCTTTTTTATCTTAAGATAATTTTTAGTAGGAAGACTTGTATCTGTTATTTCTTAACATTTTTGTCATTTATATTAAGCCTATTTTAAAATACATTCTTAGCAATTTTGTTGTACTTTTTGGAACATTTTCCCTATCTAATTTCTATTGAGTTTGTATTTTGACAATCATATTTCTGATTTGTATGAGCACATTTTTGTTCTTATTGGTTCTTTTTTGTAGGATCCTGTTGTTACTTTATTGATGCCACATCTTCTTTAGTTATGAAAATAAGCTCTGGCAAGTTCTCTTCTGTTCTTAACATTATCTCTTTTTCTTCTAGGATTTTTTTCATTTATTTTTGCAAAGAATTGTCCTTAAATGTGTGTTCAACCTTGATTGCCCATGCATATTCAAGTAAAAGGGTAGACAAATCAGGTCATAGTCCTGTGTACATGAGCAGGCCTTCATTTTAAGGTGATCTTCAGAATGTTAAAGGCCAAAAGTCAGTGGGCTTTCTACTAGGATGCATAGCAGTCTGAGATGTAGAGAAGAGACCTCTTGTGTTGAATTCAGAAAACCTGAGGACTGTTAAGCAGACGTGTACATACCTGGCAGAGACCTGTTTACATAGCCATTGACTGTGTGCATTTTAGGCCAGGCCCCAGCAGGTGCAGAATCTGAAACCTGTGTCTTGGGGTCCTTTGTTTCTGAGTGCCAACTCTTCCCTGATGAGAGAAAACAAGACAGAGTGAGCAAAGCTCCAAGTCATAAATGATCATCCCCTTCTCTTTTTATAGGGTTCAGACCTTGAATGTCCTCCAAAGGCTTATGTGTCAAAGGTTTGGTCCCCAGTGCAGCCATGTTCAGAGCTGAGGTTTATGGAAAATGATAGGATCATGAGGCCTCTGCCTGCATCAGTAGATTAATGTATGGATAGGTTCATAATTGAGAGGCAGTGGAAAGCAGAGGAGGTAGGGTCTAGTTGGAGAAAGTAGGTTACTAGAGGCACAACCAGGCAGGGGATATCTTGTCCCTGGGCCTTCCCCAAGCCCTGTTGTCCTTCCTGGCTGAGGTGGGCAGCTTTCCTCTTCTACACCATCCACCGTGATGTTACTGCCTCACCATGTTTTAGGCCATCCGTGGACTAAAACTGTGAGCCAAAGTAAATTTTCCTCCTTTAAGATTTTTAAGGTATTTTTTCATCAACAGAGAGCTAACATGCCTCCCTTAGGACAAAAAATGCTCACACTGTAAGCATTTTTGTCAGCAAAAAAAGACAGACAACTTGTTATCTCAAAGTCAGTGAGAGGGAGAAGACAATTATCAAATGTAGATATTTCTTGCTTATATTGATGATAGCTCCCTATAATTTTTTATGACAATAGCAGAGAAAAGTAATGACAAATGATAACTAGGGGAAAGGAGAATATTTGCTAGCTTTAGTCATAAGGATTTTATTCTATTTATTAGTTGATTTATTTAATATATGTGCTCCCAAAGCAAGCGCTTATATTATTTATTTAAAAGAAAGGAAATGAACATCAGCCCCCAAAAAGGGCTGTCAGTCCTTATCCCTGTCATAATTGCTTCATCCTGGTTTGTAAAAATGAAATCCCAGAACCTGAAAGCTTTTCAACCTCTTCTGTAAAATCAGTAAGAGTGAGAGCATTGGAAATTTCTCCATCTGTTATAACAATGGAGTGTTAGGAGCCCAGAAAGACTGGAAAACTAGTCAGAATATACATTATAGGAGCCTCAATTATGAAAATGTCAGTGTAGGTTAGTGAGAGGGGAGAGAAGGAGATTGCAATGTTGTTATGGCTGTTGATTACTTTAAGAGGGAGGCAGAAGTTCTAACACAATTGATGGCCTATTCTGTGTTCAAGGTATTTAAGTGAAATCATCTAAATCTTATAACAATCCTATGAAAAATAGTGTTATTTCAATATTAGATTGAGGAAAGAAACATAGATAATTTAAGGAATTTTCCAGATGTCACACATTTAGTAAGAGAAGAAGATAATAGTAGATATTCAGGAAGTGTGACCAAAAATCTTTGTTGGTGGATTTCATGAAGAGGGCAAGACCAACCTGTTACCCAACTCCTCTATTTTCTTACCTCATAGCTGACGCTGGTGCCATGCTCTTAGACTCAGCATTATGAGCTAAATAAACCTCTTTTCTTATAAAGTATTTAATCTCAGCTATTTTGTTATAACAGCCCAAAATGGACTAAGACAGACACTATCATAAAATATATGCATCTTACCTTACCATCCTTAGGATCTATTCTGAATAGTAATATAGTTTTCTATAATCACTTCCTCTGATGAGAAGCAACTCACATTCTGAAATACCATCTTAAAATAATATATCTTCTTTTAGGAATCCAAAACTTAGACTAAAGCTCACTAACCTTCATCAAATACAGCAAAAAGTAGTACAAATTGGTGCAAGTTCTGTGTCCTTTCTTTGGTCAGACTCCCTGAAAAAGAGGTGAGAGCATTTATCTTTCTTTTTTTAAAATTTTATTTAAAGAGGAAAGAAGCAAAACAGAAAAAGAGGTAGAAACAATACAGAATTTCAGAAAAAAAACAGAAATTACTAGTTGATAAATTACATATTGTCTTCTTAGACATAGTTGTTCAAGTTACAAAGTTAAAGCATATAGAATGGGCATTCAAACAGTGAGGCTGCAAAGAAGTTCAGTGATCCAATAACAACTTAGCAACATGGTTATCAATCCTACACACTTAGACATAAATGCAGTTATATCCTTTAGAGCACTTTCTGTTTATCCTTTTACTTTTTGAAATTTTTTTTATTTAAAGAGAAACAAAAGCATGTAAAGGGTAGAGATAATACAGAATTTCAGAGAAAAGATAAACAATAAGAAATCACTAGTTCATAAATTACATATTGTCCTCTTAGAGTTGTTCAAGTTACAAAATTAAAGCATACAAAGTAGATCGTCAAACAGTGAGAGTGTAAACGGCTATGCATACATGAGTCTCTACATGTATTTCTATCCTTTCTGTATTAGAGAGAAAAACAAAACATAGCAAGACAAAACAAAACAAATTCCTATAAAAACATGAAACCAAAAAGTCGTACAAAACCACAGTACAAGGTGATCTACAATGATTACTGTGTTGTTTCTTGTTATCTTCAATAGAATGGTCTATATCATCAGGCATAAATGAATATAGCAGTATAATTGAATATAGCAGTACATAACAATATTAGTAAAAATAAAACATTGTAGACAGTATAAAACTTCAAAGGCAGGTAATGATCAAACCATATTCTAGTGAATCTTGTCATCTTCAGTGCAGTTGCCTATACTCTCAGACTTGATACTATCAATCATAACAGTTTTGAATAAAATTTATCAATACAAAACAGCAATCCAACAAACCAGATTCGATTATGATCCGTCATGGTAAAACAGTGTAGGTTTTACAAAGCTTTAGATTAACTTGATAGGAAATTAAGGATGATTACCATACTATATCCTGTTATTTTTGGGATTACTGTCTGTGCCCTCAAATCTAGTACAGGTAGAATGACTGGAACAGAATATAATACATTTAAGCAGAGTAGTGTGAGTAAGGTGGGTTTTAAAGCACAATATAGTGTATCAAGGCCATCTATGTTAGAGATTCTAGCCATCCTTCTCTGCCTCATTTCTGCTATGCTATTTTTCTGCCTTTGTTTGTCCACTTTTCTTCTTCATTCTACTGCCTGCCCCACTCCTTGAGGCCTTTCTGCCACTGTTCCTAAATCCCAGTAATTTTTCTCTCTCTCTAGAATGTCCTTCAGTATTCTCTGTAGGGTTGGACTGGTGGTCATAAACTGCCCCAGTTCCTCTTTGTCATGGAAGCATCTTGTTTCTCTATTAATTTCTAGTGACAACTTTGCAGGGTACATCAATCTGGGCTGGGGGTTATTCTCTTTCAAGGCTTGGAATACTTCACTCCAAGCTATTCTTTATCTGATGGTCTGTGTCAAGAAGTCTGCCGTGAACTTGATGGGCTTTCCTTTATAGGTAATCTGTTTCTTTTCTCTGATGGCTTTTAATATTCTGTTTTTATATTGAATTTCTGCCATCTTGATTATTATGTCTGGGTGTAGATCTATTTTGGTTGTAGGTGGCTGGAGTTCTGTATGCCTCACACAACCGAATGTCATTTTCTTTTCCCATGCTTGGGAAGTTTTCCTTAATTATTTCCATGAATAGCCTTTGTAATTCACCTGTTTGTATTCCTGCTTCTTTGTTCACATTTCTTATTTTTGAATTGTAGATTCTCTTGTCATCTTCTAGCCTTTGTATTGTTACTGCCTGTTTCCTTGTTATTTTTAAGAGATCTTTCCTTTCATGATCACACATTGCAAACTTGTCTTCAAGTTTTGATAGTCTATCCTTAGTTTCTTTTAAGGCATTTTCCCAGCTTTCAATGGAGTTTTTAATTTCCTGGTAGTCTCTTTGAATCTGCTTCATGTATTCTATATTTTCTTTACATTCTTTATCTAATGTTTGTCTCCTTTTTTGTGTTCCTTCTTCTGTCTGTATCATCCTGAGAGATGCTCCCTGAGAGCATTTCTTTTATTTCTCTACTCATATCCTGCTTTACCTGATTTAATATTTCAGTTTTGAGCTCGTCTACAAGGTCCCAAAGATATCTCTTAATGTCCATTGAAGCCATGTCTGATGTTGCGTGTTTGCCGCCCTCAGTCTCCCTTGTTTTTCCTTCTCCTAGATCAGGGCTCTCAGGGTTCTGGGATGGGGGGCTCCTCCTGCCTCTCTCTCCTGTCATGGCCCTGGCTTCCTCCACACAGGTTATAGTGCAGGTCCCAGCCCCCTTCCCGTTGGCCACGTTTCCTCTGAAGCACGCTGGTGAGGGACCTCCGCCCTCTCCTGCCTGCTCTTGTCACTGAGGTGTAAGCAGTGGCTGCATATGCCTGCCCCTCCCCATCTGGCCAGCCAAACTTCAGGTGCCTTCACCTGGTCAGTGCTTGCTAGGCCCAGGGAATCGATTTGGGATGGCTCATTGGGTCCTGGCCAGGGACACGGCCCAGTCCAAGCAAATCCCACAAATCTGCTCTTGGGAGGGAGGAACCAACTGAAGTCACTGTTGCTCCCAGTTCAGGCTCCTCTTGCCCGATTCCAACATGTTGCCCATTTGGTCGCGCCCTTCCTGTGTGTGTGTGTGTGGGGGGTGTCTCACTCCCAGCACTGACCATGGATTAATGGAAGTCCCTTCACTGGCTTGCTCTCCGCTGGGCTCACCAACCCCCGACTTCAGTGCTGCTGTGCTTCCTGTGAGTGGCGGAAGGAACGAGTTTGAGCGGCTCTGCCTGCCAGCACGGATTCAGGCCTTTGCAAACTTGGCTGATCGTGCCTGCTTTGTCCATTTTAAGATCCATAGTGCAAGTTCGAAGTTGTCCATTCAAGCTAGGAGAAGCCACTTCTGGCTTTAAATACAAGACTATCCAGTGGGCAGATGCTTTCTGAATACACTGGACCCACCACCCCCACTGACCCTGAGTATTTCCCATTTATCTTTCATTTAAAAATCTTGTCATAGAAAATCACCAGTAGGAGGAGACATTTCTTCATGAACTGCCAGAGAGTGAATAAAAACTGTAGAGTAAATAACAAATGTAACCCCAATGTTAATGGGTTTTGTTGTTGTTGTTGTTTGTTTGTTTAAAGTAAGGGCTATTATACTAGTGTTTCTAAAACTATTTGGGGTAAAAGGTTATGTTTTAATTTCAAATTTGTTTCAGATCATTACTTTTATAAAATGTAATAAAAATGAATTACTAGAAATACCAGCAACACACACACACAAAACTGAAAAGGAAAAATTACAAAAACAATATACGCTATTAGTGGAATAGGTATATAAGTAATTAATATAGGGAGCAGCACTTTCTCTTACAACTTTTTATTTTGTAATTTTAAGTGAACGAAAATATATGAATGAAATATAATTAAATATCCATACTAATAATTTACATAAACACCATATATATCACTATGTAAAGTTTTTAATGGTACAAGTGAGCTTGCTTCATGCTTTAATTTTAGGCTGTCTTTCTTAGCATTATATTTCTTTATCTCATTGGAAAGTTTCATTTCCAGGCTTATTTTGAATAGCATGATTATTGTTTACAACATTCTTTCTTTCTTTTTCTCTCCTGAACCCTTAATACTTAGAAACAAAAGTTGTCTTGGGCTAGGAAAGTAAAAAATGTGTGCTGCTACTCATAAGGTCATGAAGATTTTTACTCTGAATCTAAAAACTTTGTGGCTCTGCATGGCCATTTTGGAAGTCCAGTGCACTATTTATTATGCAACAGATATTTTACATTTTAGACCCACAATCTACTTTGAGATAATCTTTGTGTAAGGTGTGAAGATTAGATTAAGGGGGGCTGGGGATTTAGCTCAGCGGCATAAGCACCTGCCTTGCAAGCGCATGGTCGTGAGTTCGATCCCTGGTACCGATTTTTAAAAAAAGAATTAGATTAAGGTTCATTGTTTACCTTTGAATGTCCATTTATTGCAACATCATTTATTGAAGAGATTGTCCTACCTCCACTGAATTGTATTTGTACCATGTCAGTTGGACATCTTTGGTATGACTATTTTTGGACTCTCTACGCTGTTTTAATGAAACTCTACCAACAAATCACTAGGTCATATGGTAATTCTGTGTTTAAAAGTTGGAAGGACTACCAATATGTTTTCCAAAGCAGCCACAACTAAATTGGTGCAATACATGCTAACTAGTAGTGTACTGAATGTTAGACTTCCTCCATAATCTTGCCAATATTTGTACTTTCCTTATTTTTAAAAATTATAATCGTTTTAGTGAGTGTGAAATCATATCTCATTTGAGTTTTGATTTGCATTTCCTTAATACCTAATTCTTTTCATGCACTTGCTGAACATTTGAATATTTTTCTTTGCAGATTGTTTGCATATTTTAAAACTGGAATATACATATATTATTAGGTATTGAGTTTCAAGATTTGTTTACATATTTCAGATATAAATAACTTATGAGATATGACTTGCAAAATTTTCTCCCATTCTGAGTGCTCTTTTACTTTTTTGTTATTCTATAAAATTCAAAAGTTCAATGTAATATTTAAGAAACCATTGTCAAATCAATGTTATGAAAACTTAATCTTGCATTGTCTTTTTATTTTGTATAGTTTTCCTCTTGATCCAGTTTTGTGACACATTTTGTATACAGGGTGAGAAACTGGTCCAATTTCAATGTTTGGCATGTGGATGTCCAGGTTTTCCAGCACTATGAACAAACTATTCTTTGTTCTATATAATGGTCTTGCAAAAAATCAATTGACCATAAATTTAGGGGTTTATTTCTGGAATCTCAACTCTATGCCATTGATCTGTATGGCAATACCACAGTACTTTGATTATAAGTTTGTTGTACTCTGGTCCTTCCTTTCTCTCTGTCTCTTTCTCTCTTTCTCTCTCTCTTTCTCTCCCTCTTCTTTCCTTTCTCTCTTTCTTTTTAGACAAGGTCTTGTTATGCAGTCCAGACTGGACTTGAACTCACGGTGATCCTCCTACCTCAGCCTCCCAAGTGCTGGGTTTACAAGTGTGTGCCACCATGCCAGGCTCAGTATTATATATCCTTTTCCATCCTTATACTTCTAAACTACCTATATCATTATTTTTGAGTTGTTTCTTATAAAAAATATAATCACTTCAAGCTTTTTTAAATCCAGTATCCTAAACTCTATTTTTAATAACAGTGATACCTCAGTTGTTGGACATAATTCACACCAAATTCGTGTTTGAACAACAAAAATTTCAACAACTGACATTTTTTCCCATAAGAAATAATGGAAAACCAAATAATTGGTTCTTAGGCCAAAAAATTACACTTATAAATTCATTTTTCCAAGACTTTATCAAATTTCACAATGATTTCTTCTTTTAACTTTATCATGGTTCTGTTTTCCTCTTAGCTTTACTGCTGGTATTATTAACTTTCTTTGAAGCTATGGTTATGATATTTTATGCAATTAAAGTGTAAAATAAAAGCACAATGATGAATGTTTAATGCAGTGCTGTCTGGGCCAGAGTGGTGCTTAGACCAAAACATCTCCCCCTTGTGTCCCCAACAAGATGCTATGCATGACTCACTCTTGGCCAGACAGGTTTATTCAAGTCAAATTTTTGGTTTGACTATCAAGCAAAGTAAGGACACCAAGCCAATGTTTTTCTGATTTCACTGTTCCAGTAGTAGAAAGTTCAAGCTTGAAGCCATGCAACAACCAAGGTATCACTGTCGTGTGTTTAGAAGATTTGCATCTAATATAATTATTGATATGTTTAGACATAAGCCTATCATCATATACTTTTTCTCCCTTCTGATTTTCCCTGTCTTTCCCCCATCAGCATTCTTTTGAGTTATTTAAGCATTCCAATTTATTATATTTTTTGTTATATTTCTTTGTATAATATTTTATTGGTTGCTCTAAGGGTTACAAAATATATTCTTAACTTTTTACTGTTTATGGAGAATCAG
The DNA here is from genome assembly GCA_004027455.1 of Hydrochoerus hydrochaeris. Taxonomy (NCBI): domain Eukaryota; kingdom Metazoa; phylum Chordata; class Mammalia; order Rodentia; family Hydrochaeridae; genus Hydrochoerus; species Hydrochoerus hydrochaeris. The sequence goes on along the minus strand of PVLA01006119.1, from coordinate 28,424 downwards.
TGTGTGCCCATTCATTCATTGGAATGAATTTGAATGGAACCCACGAATTTCCTTTTACTTTCCTTGTATTATGTTCCTATTATTTTATATATTATACCTACATACATTAAAAACTCCATCACAAAATATTCTTTCAACCATCAGACATGTTTTAAAGAATTGCATGAGCTGTGGTTCTAGGGTCAGTTCAGTTTTTCAAGTTTTTGTTGTGCCATTTGTGTTGTCCTCGTCCACCCTATTAACACCCAGTGCTTAGTCTGGTGGCTCAGTGGAAGTCTCAGCTCTCAGTTTTCTCCTAGCAGGTGCACATTGGGTGGGAATCCAGGAATTCATGGTCAGCTTTGTAACTTTACTTTTCTGATATCTTTTGTCTCTCTTATTGCTCTCAATTTTTCAGTCTTGTGAGTTCCCTTTTTGGTTCTCTATCAGAAAACTGTCAACTGCCACAAATGTACCACATCTGAGATAAAGCAACAGGAGAACAGAAAAAAGCAGTGGGCTTTTGCTCAGATGGCTCAGATCTGCAGCTCTGTTGAGTAGAGTAATGTCCCCCTACCTCAGTTTCGGCTCCTGTAGGCTTCTCTAGCCAACCGCCGTCACTGCCATGGGCATATCTGGGGTTGGGACATGAGAGAATAGAGGAAAGGAGAAAAACAGAGCTTCCCTCAGCTGTGAGCACTCGGAGTTACCTTTCCCCTCCCTGAAACTCTTGTTGCAACATAGCACTCACTTTCAAGTTTCAAGTTGTCTTTTCTTCAAGTTGGAGAATACAGGATGCCTTTGCCTGTCTATCTGTCTTACATTTGACAACTTTCAAAGAACCAAGCTGTGTATTTTTGTCACATTTTTATTATTTAATTCAGTGGGGAGAAAAAGAGTAGAATATGTTTTTGTTTGTTTGTTTTTGGTACTGGGGATCAAACTCACAACCTCATACTTGCCAGGCAGCTACTTACTCAGCTGAGCTAAATCCCTGGCTCCTAAGAGTAGAATATGTTTACTCCATTTTAGCTATAACTAGATCCCCTTTTGACATTTTAATTCAATTCTCTGTCAAGAAATTATTTTGGTTTTAGGCATATTTATTTTATGTCACATGTAAATGCTTTTGTTTTGATGACTTTATTGGTCATTGCATCGCACACGTAACAGGCTGTGGGGTTTTAGCGATTAGTTATGAATTATGGCTATGAAACTAAACCAAATAAAACTTTACAAACTACAAACCCTTCTAGGCTCCTTCTTGTCTTTGTGGTTTTGAAGAAAATCCATCATGGTTATTCAGAATGGTATGTTGGTTTATGTTCATAAATTCTCTTTTTTGGGAAGCTAGGACTGAGCTACATCTCCAAGCCCTTTTAAATATTTAAAAACCATGTGGAGACCATGGTTAAATTACCAAGTTGCCCAGGATGCGTGCAAACTTGCAATCCTCCTACCTCAGTCTTGTAGATTTCTGGGATTACAGGCATGTGCCACCACACCCAGCCCCCTTCTACATACAAGCATTAGTGATGTGTTCTAGCTGAATGTGACAGAAGTGAAGTTGTATAATTTCTGAGGTTGCATTTAAAAAAGTGGTATAATGTCTGATACGCTCTCACTTGAAAACATCCTATTGCATCTATGCTGGCGCAGTATTTTGGAGAGATGACCAACTAGTTGAGTTTTTCAAGCCCAGGTAACAAACATATTAATAAAGTCACCTTTGAGATGATTTCAACTCTGATCTCTAAACAAACTCATGCGACATCCTGGTACAACACACTTTCAAATTCCATGGGACCCAAAAAATTATAAAACATAACAAATTACTGAATTTTTAACCACTAAATGGCGGAGATATTCACAGTAGAGAACTGGAACAAAAATGTTGCAGTAAAACTGACTTTACCACAAAAATAGGGTTAAAATCAAAATATATGAAGTTTGCTTCCTAGTTTAGTTTATTCTGTTAATCTATAAATTTAAAAGAGATTTAAGTAAAATTAAGAATATTTTTAGAATAATCTTTCAAGTTACAAGTTAGTGCTTACTTTCCTCAGGTTTTTATACACTTTCAGCTTACAAATAGCATGCTAGCCAGTCTATGTGCCACTGATCACATAGTTGAATGTTTTTACTTCCATGAAACATTCAAGGATCATAGCTCAAAATCTGCAAAAGGCAAGGCACAATGGAAATAGTAATTGAGATAGCCCACAGATTTGAAGTGGAAAATAGCAATTCTTTGCAAACAGACATCTATTCTGGATCTTAGCTGCTCTTGAGTTCAATTTAGAGTTCACTGGGGTTACCCAGGATAGAAGTCTGCTCCTCCAAGGAACTGGACTCTTTTCTTTCCCATGGACATAATGCTAGGAGAAAGAAACATCTTTCAGAAGAAAGAATATTGCTATCAATAAATCTCTTTATACTTCTCTGCTTATTTCCTCTCAATTCTACCCTTTCTTATACATACCTTCTTTGCATACCAGCAGAGCTCCAATGAGTCCTGAGTTCAGGTCTTTCACCAGGTCCACATGAGAAAAATATGAGTAGGTGAGACATTGTGGGTCAGAGGTCATTGGACCATTCTCTGTTGAGACCTGCCAGACATAAGTATGGCTCTCACCAGGAAAGACTTTATCATCTTCTTTTTCCCTATGGCTGGTCTGATCATCATATTCAGCTCCTAAAAGAAATAAAGGATAAAATTGTTCTTTCTACGCCCATTGTCCACTCAGAAAAATATATGAAGCTTATTGTTGCCAATGGACTCTACATAAGAAAGACATTCAGAATTTTGAAAGTTTTCAGCAATGATAAGTATTCAAGGACACACACTTTTACCCTGATTTAAGCATTCCATAATGTATAGAAATATTGAAACATCATCTGTTACCCTGTAAACATGTACCAGTTTTATGTACTTTAATATTAAAGAGATTAATTTCATTTTTAAAAACACAATGTATAAATATATCAAAACATTACACTGTACACCAAAGAGATGTATAAGTATAGATGGGCAGAGAGGTACATTCCTGTAGCCCCAGTACTCTGGGTGACTGAGGCAGGAGAAGCACAAGTTGGAGCCCAGTTTGGACAACTTGTTGACTTGAGACCCAGTCTCAAAATAAAAATATAAAATGAGGGTTGGGAATGCAGCTCAGTTTGAAGACCCTGGGTCTTATCCTAAGCACTGCCAAAAAAAGGTATATAATTATTTCACATAAAAAATCTTTTGAAAATCAAAAAAATAAATACACTTTCTGAAACTTTATTTGAAAGATTAACAAATGGCAGCTACAGATGGAGCCTCATATACTCCAGAGGAGTCTGAGACTGCTGATCCTAGCAGAAGTAGTGAAAACTATGCTTAACTGAGAACCCCAAATTCTGTTTGCCGATCACATTGCCTCCATTCTTACGTATTTCTGCCTAATTCAAGTTAATTCAACAAAATTTGATGTGTACTTTGTCACAGTATTTGACAGGCACTGGTGAGGGTCAGGCAGCTGTCAGATTCAGGGATTTGTTTTAAACTTGGTTCTTCCTTAGAGGGACAACACTATGTTTAGTGGAAGACAAAGAAATATAAAGATAAAAGTGTAATACAAAGTAGAAGCATTCACTCATTTGTTCAACAGATATTTACTGAATTCCTATCCTTTGCCAGGCTCACCCACAAGTTGAGAATATAAGCAGTAAGACACAAGTTTCTCATAATCCTTTTCAGCTCACATCCCATTCCCACCCCCTTCACCAGGCAACCACTGATGTGTTTTCTATCTTTATACATTAGCAAGCCTGTCATTTTTTTTTTTTTTTTGCGGTACCAGGGATTGAATTCATGACCTTGCACTTGCCAGGCAGGTGCTTATGCCACTGAGCTAAATCCCCAGCCCAAGCCTATCATTTTTGTCTCCCAAAACAACTCCAATAAACCATGCTACTGTTCAATCCACTTTCTCAGACCTCCCCAGGCTCTCTGTTCAGCCCCAGCTGCAAGATTGTAGAAACCTTGGTCTCTCTAAAATCCTGTATATCAGTCTGGAAACTCCAAAATGGACAAGCTTCATGGAAGTAGGTTGCTAGTTGCCAGCCAGAACTGGGAATGGCCTCTCCTGTATTCTGACTGTCCCTTGCTGCCACCTTCCTCTGACCTAGTGAGATAGGAGATTAGGGCATGACTGGCTAGGGAAGTAGACTTGACCTGTTAATCACAGGATCCTGAACACATGCACAGAATGGTTCTTAAAGCCCTCCACTTCTCCAGAGAATTTGAGCAGATTTTCAATAGGATGGCCTAGACTTGATGTCAGCCTGAAGTGTGGAATGCCAGCACCTCCTCTCAGGACCCAGATGTAGAAGTTCTCCTGGATTTCCTGGAGATTTGGACAACATAAAAGAAAGACATCCATCCAGGGCAATGGAATTGGAGGGTGAGGCAGGAGGATTGCTGCATGTTCATTTAAAGCCAGCCCAGGCTATGTAGTGAGTCCCAAGCTATTCTGAACTGCATAGTGAGACCCTATCTCAAAAATACAAAAGAAAAAATAAAAAGGCAGCCAGTTTTCATGATAGTCTACTCTTTCCCAGACACAGCATGTACTTTTATTTTTGCTCTTACCCTCTTTTTCTATTTACTTGGCCTAAGCTTGCTCTGCAGATCCAGTTTCTCTCTTACTTTTCACGTTTACTTTCTTGAATAAACTTGGCCACTATTTTTTTTTCTCATTTCATTCAATTCTTTTTCAAGATGGGAAGAACCTGAAATCCAACTCCCAAAGGAGAGGCAAGCAATTCTAACCGGTAATATTTAGTAGGTGAGCCACTTTTTAGAAGCAAGCTACCCAGTAACGGTAGGTTTGACTTGGTCTCCTGAGAAAAACCCAGAAAATGGAAGGCATTTCCATTTCAAAATGAGAACTTAGTCACCATGCAACTACAGTTAGTCTATACAATATAAAGTATGTGTTCTAATAACTTGCTAATGACTTATTTGAGTCTTCTTTATTTATACAGGCTACCTGGATAGTGTTGTAGTTAACTTTGGCAATTCTTTTAATCCTTTCCTGCACTGGGAAAGTTAAGAAGGCAGCTGGCATGAGGACCATTGTATTAATGAGATCACCATGCACTTCTGCTAGGTGGCTCTCATCACAAGGAATCATCTGTATTATGAATCAGGGAGTGAAGGAGGGAATGTCTGGAAAGTTAGAAAACAAGGAAGAGGGCAAGAATTCCATTTCGTCTTCATACCATGAGACATGATGTTCCATTGAAAGTTTTCTAGGCATAGGAAGACATATGAGAGAGGAGATTTAGAATCCTTTGCCTGGCTCCAACTTCAGAGCTTAGACTAAAGTGGCAATGTTCCGAACATCATGAAATTGTCTTCTCTTAGGTCTCTAGATGAATTCCTTGATCAGGCCACACTCAAAAGAGAGGTCAAAATAGATCTCATAACAGGTCATGCTCCACTATAGTACACCCTGCTTGTCCCATACAGTCTCAGGAACTGAGTTCCTTCACAACCTTTTCCTGAGGGTTGGTCTGTGCCCTCAGTGGAATTCAGTTTAAGTGACCCAGGCCAAAAACTTTGAGATTCCTCCTTCCGAAGAAAGGCTTGAACTTAGTTTTCCTTGGATGAAAGAACTTGGCTAACCAGACCTGATATCAGCCACTGGGTCAGGAGCAAAAGCTTCGGTATAAGCTAAATGCCATTCTACTAGAAGCATACAGATGAGTACTGTCCGATAGAAATATAATGTGCACACATATACAATTTAAAATTTTCTAGTAGACACATTAAGAAAAATAAAAGGAAACAAGCAATCAGCTGTGATCAAGGAAGCACAAAAAGTAAATGATAGGCTCTGTTTGATGTACACTTAGAAGAAGCTGTTCTAAAAGATGAGGAACATGTGTAGTTTTAGAAAGAAAAAGTGACCAATGACTGCTAGATCCTGGTTCTTGTACCAAGCACCCACTACATGTTAGGTGTGAGGGAAACAAACATAAGCAAGACAGGCATTGCCCCTATCCTGAGATATTTGTAGTCTAGTAACTTTGAGAGACAGATATAATGTTCAGTTAGGACCTCAAAATATTTGAAGAAATTTTTTTCTTTCTTTCTTTCTTTCTTTCTTTCTTTCTTTCTTTCTTTCTTTCTTCTTTCTTTCTTTCTTTCTTTCTTTCTTTCTTTCTTCTTTCTTTCTTTCTGTATCAGGGATCAAACTCTGGAATTTTCAATTTTGAGTGGTAATAAGTATTTTCTTCATATTCTGATGGCATTATCTGGAGTATGAAAGCTCAGAGGTTCATCTTGGTGCTATGCTCTTCTCGGACTGGCATGCTTTGCAGAGACTTAGACCAGCCATGGTTATAATCAGTGGCCAATTTATACTTGTTACTGTTTGCTGAGTTCTGTGGGTTTGGGAATCTTTGGAAATAGAATCCACATACTTAGAAGGAATGAGGGTGGTTGTTTTCATTTTTCTTATCTTGTTTCTTGTTCCACATCACAACTCCTCCCCAGCTGCAGCCTAACAACATTTATATGCTTCCTCAAGAAGCATTAGCACCAACCCTGATAATGGCTCTGTTTTCTGTCAGCTTTTATGACAGCTATAGAAACCTATTTTTTCCTCTAGGTCAACCACATAACTCTCTGGAACATGTTCATTTGTATCAAAGAGGTCTCTGTGATCCAGGTAAAACAGAGATTTTGAAGATTTGGAAATCTAGGGAGATCTTTCCCAGAGAGTACTGAGGAGGTCCCTTGCCTAGGCCTTTCTCTTTGCAAATGAAGGTAGACAACTGAAGGAAGTCAGGCTGATCAGGTCACCTCTGCACATAATAGGACTGACATGCAGAGATAGTGAATGCTGGAGGCTTCAAGTAAATATCTGCATACAACCTAGTGCTGATGGGGTCCTGCAGCAGCCCAAGTCTGCCTTTCTCAGGACTGATTATAGAAGCCTGTGTTTGTGGATGCTGGATGCACTTTCCATTCTTCTTTCGGATAAAAGTAGCTTTCTTTCATGTGGGCCAGGACCCTTTTCTACGTGGATTAGGCAAGAATGATGCTACCTCCTCCCTACCTTCCACACCAAACATCAGGAAGTACTGGGAAAGAGGCTTCCCTCCCATGCTGGTATCACTGTCTGGAAGAACAAGGCAAGCCTTGAACTTTCACTGGCTATTTTTATTATATTATGAAAGCCTTACTGAGGATGAAACCAAAAAGAACCTGAGATGCTAAGTGCAGCATTAGAATTCTTGAACCTAGTTTTACCTAACTGAATCCATAGAACTTTCCAGTTACATGAACAAAATTGAACATTATTCACATGAACTTTGCACTATAATAGTTCACAGTGCAAATTCTGGAGTTAGACGGGCTTAGGTTTGGATTCTGATTCCACCATTCATTAGCTGTATTACCTTGAATTCAGTACATATTGTCACTGTTATTGTTGTTACTACTATTATTACTGTTACTACTATCATTCCACAAGTTTGTATTCAAGAGAATGAGTCTAATTCTAGGTTATTATTAAGATTTAGATATAGTTTAGATATAGTATGTCCCCAAAAGTTCTTGTGCTGGAGGCCTGTCCTCCATGTAATGTTACTGAGAGATGCTGGAACCTTTAAGAGTTAGAGTATTGAGTTAAGTTCTTTTTCTCTCTTTCTTTCATTTGTCACTGTGAGAAAATATCTGAGAAAAATCAATTTTAAATATTTCTTTTAGATCATGGTTTCAGAGGTTTCAGTCCATGGTTGGCTGGGTCTGTTTCTTTTAGACATATGGTGAGGCCTGATCAACATGGAATAAAGTTAAGGTAAAAGAAAAATGCTTGCCTCATGGCAGCCAAGAAGCAGAGGGGGAAAGATATAGACGAGAAGAGGCTGGCAACAAGATATAGTCTCCAAGGTCACAGCCCCACAGTCCACTCCCTTCAACTAGGCACCACCTTTTCTAAGTCTTCATTATCTCCCAATAATGCCATCAAATTATAAATCCATCAATGGATACATCCACTCATGAACTTAGAACCTCACAATCCAATCATTTCCAAAAAATGCATCATCTAGCAACTAAGCCACTAGCACATGGCTTTTTGGGAGAGCATTTATGTTCAAACCATAAAATATGTTAGTCAGCTTTTTGCTACTGTCAAAAAACATCTAGCATAATTAACTTAAAAAGAGGAAATGTTTATAATAGCTCTTCATTTCAAAGGTTTTGGTACATGCTCACTTGGTCCTTTTGGTTTTTGTCCTGTAGTAAGGCAATACATCATAGAAGGAGTGTGTGATGGGGTCTGTTCACCCTACAGTAGTGAGCAGCTAGTAATGAAAGAAAGAATGGTCCAGAATATCAGTCAGATTTTCATTGCTGAGGCAAAATATTCAAGACAGACAACTTAAAGAGAGGAGTTTGTTTTGGTTCATTGTTTCAGGGGATTTAGTCTTTGGTTGCCTGACTCCAAAGCAGAAACATCATGATGGAAGGGCCTGGCCAATCAAGGTTTCTCAGTTTAAAAAATATCCAGGAAGTAGAACATGGGGACAATACCTACCAGAAAGGTAGAGGTCTGGGACCAATACAGACCCCAAAGCTCCACCTCCATGACCTACCCAGAGACACCCAGATGTGTATTTTACTAATCTAGTAGGTGGCTCTCAAGTGAATCAAACTGACACAGTATAACTAACTGTCATAACCAGGTTGGGTCCCAATATTCCCTTTGAGGATACACTCCTAGTGACCCAACTTCTTCCCACTGGGCCCCACCTCCTAAAATTTCACCACCTCTCAATAGTATCTCAGGCTGAGGACCAAACCACTTACACATAGGCTCTTGGGAAACATTTCACATTCAAATTATAGCATAGGATCTGGGGGCTGGAATTAGGTCATAGGAGCACCACCTTGGGAAAGGATTAATGTTCATGTTAAGAGAATGTGTGTGGTATCACAGAATTGGATTTGTTATCATGAAAACAGATTGTTAAAAATGCAAGTTCAGCTTTCTTGGTTCATACTCTTGCTTTTCTCAACCTCTGTCTGTCTGTCTGTCTGTCTGTCTGTCTGTCTGTCTGTGTCTCTCTCATCCTCCACCATGTGATGCCATGTGATACTGCCTGCTATGAAGCCCAAAAGCTAATGCTGGCATCATGATCTTGGACTGGCAGAACTGTGAGGTAAATAAGCATTGTTCTTTTGTAAAACATCCAGTCTCAGGTATTTTGCAATAGTGACCTAAAATGGACTAAGACAGCCACCACCTTCAAGCACATTCATCTCATCTTTCTATCTCCAAGAGTACAGGACACTAGGAATGCATTTAACTTACCCTCAGATGCTTTCCCGTAAGATACACCAACAGCATGAAGACTAACAGGATGAGAAGCCATGTTCTTAAGTGTGATGACCACTGTGTCATAAACCTCAGCCCAGATGGTAGGACCCAGCAAACCTGCAAGAATGAGACATCCCTCAAAACTCACTTGGAGAATAGTATTCCAGAAAACTTGCTATTGTAAAAGTGAGGGTCAAAGTCATAGTGGAAAAGCATGCCCCTATGATTTATTGATACAGAATAGTTATGCTTGCTATCAATATCAGCTCAGCCTCATGGTGTTCCAAAGAAATATTTCTGGCAATTCATTCACTGCATTCATTTATTCAACTAATATTGGGTTTCTACTCTAAGAACTGTGCTAGGTATTATATATCATTGAGAGCAAATTCTGAAAACGTTAACCATATAAATAAATAAATAAATAAATAAAATTTCAAATTGTTACAATCACTATAAAAGATGATAGTGTGCTAGAAAATGATGAAGCAGGAGGTAGAGAATATTTTGAATGTAGTGGTCAAGAAGATCTTCTCTTAGGAGGTAGCATTTGATCTTGTGAATTAAAAACAAGCAGTATTTGCTAATATCTAGGGGAAGAATATTAAGAGAAGATAAAATAAATGCAAAAGTCCTGAGGCAGGAATAAAATTGGGATACTTGAGTAATGTAGCTGGAATGAAGTGAGCGGTCAAAGGAGCGACAGAGAATAAGATTATAGTAGCAGAGAACAAACACAGAAGCCCTCGTAGGCCACAAAGCTTGGATAACTTCTGATTTTAGAAAAAGTACAGGAGGACAACTTGAGACTTGTTTTGGAGTAACAAACAAGAGAACTCACTGGTGATGGACTAGATGTTGGAGACAGGAGAAAGAAAAAATAAAGATGATTTCTATAAATTTAAATTTTGAAACTGGACAGTTAATTAACCCATGATACAGAAAATCAAGAAGGAAAGTAAGAGTTCAAATTTGTGTATAAGATTCTTACAAATTACTTTTTGAATGAACTAGATTCAGTGAGATGAAATAACTTTATTTTTCTTAGACCACTTTTTTAAATTGAATTATGTGCAATTTCCTTTTCTTACACTTTGATGAATCTGAAATCTTTTCCAGTAACTTTCATTATTAAATGGTATTAAACAGTAACCTTTTAAGGCACTCACAAGTCCAGTCCAGTCTACTGTCAAACTTTTTTTTTTGGTTTACTTGAGACAGGGTCTTACTATGTAGCTCAGGCTGATTTTGAACTCAGTATGTAGCTCAGATTGGCCTCAAACTTGTGGCCTTCCTCCTGTCTCAATTCCCCCAAGTGCTGGAATTACAAGGATGCATCACCATGCCCTGCTAATGTCAAACTTTTGATATCATCTACAATTCAAAGATTCCTTTCTCCTCCAGCCAAATTCTGGCAGGCTCAGAAAACTGCAGTAGGTAAAAGTAGTTTTGTTGGGATTTTATTGATTTCTCAATTTCTTCTCCTAATCTTCCTCCTCAACTGATCTTAGCTGCCTCTAGACACTGTAAGGTAGGATCAGATGGAAAGAGGTTGGGAATGGAAGAGGCATGATGATATGGTGTATCTTGGGAGCAACAATGGTAATGTGGTATTAGCACATGGTTGTAGCACATGCCCAAATTCTGACTCTTTCTTAGAAAACTTCTATAACTTATTTGGAAAGCCTCTCCCCACCCTCAATATGAACCTGTCCTTACCATGGGATATGCTCCCTCTAGCTGGTCACTTGTATTTCTTGTGTTATTTTCTGTTTCTGTCAACACAGCCCACATAGACCTTTTCTTTTCTTTGGGAGTTATGGAACCTTGGCAGGAAGACCTCTTTAATAAGGTCTTTTTAAAACCAGGCTCATTCCATGATATTCTTGGCCTCACACTTAACAGTGTCAGTGTAGTCAGATTCCACTATATCCCACCCTCCATTTTATTGCATTAGCTTCCAACCTTGAAAGTTTTTTCAGACACAAACCAGGCACTAGTCACTGTTTTCCAAGTTCCAGAGATCCTAGGTCAGGTCTTCTGCTGTTTTTCTTTTCCTTTTTCTTTTCTTTTTTTTTTTTTTTTCTTCGGTACCGGGGATTGAACTCATGACCTTGCACTTTCCAGGCAGGTGTTTATGCCACTGAGCTAAATCCCCAGCCCTCTACTCCTTTTCTTGAAGCCTCTCTTACTATAATCTGACATGACTGAGAGGCCTCTTTTCTCCCATGGGATAGGGACATTTCAAAAATTCTCCTCAAAGAATATTCAAATATAAACTTTTAAAAAATAAATTCTTAGTCTTCTTTTATACAGTCTGAAGGAATATCATAACCTAAGGTTGCAGAATCACTTTCTGACCACAATGCAAATAAGTCCTGAATAGGTGGGCTAGTACCTCAACTTTAGAATATGGTGATACTTGTCATTTATAAATCTCAGCAACAGTTCTAAGAAAGGGGCCAGGAGTGTACGCCTAGCATGAGGAAAGCCCTGGTTTTGATCACCAGTACCATAGAAAAGAAAGAAGGAAGGAAGGAAGGAAGGAAAAAAGGAAGAAAGAGAAAGGGAAGGAGGTAGAAAAGTATAAAAAAGAGGAAAAAAGAAAAGGAAAAAAAGAAATTTAAGGTAGAGAATGTTCCATTTTAACTTCTCAGCTTTTTTGGCATCTAAGTGGCGGTAAGCAGTTAGGTTTTGGGAAGAGCTCTAAAAAAAAGGTATAAATTTGGGTGTTACAACTACAAAATTAGTATTTTAAAACTATGAAATTGGATAAGATCACCCAGGGATTGAAGATAGGAAAAAAAGAAATACATCTGGGACCAAGCTCCATGGCACTCTAACATCTAGAGACAAATCAGAGACAGAAAAGTGTGACTAAGTGTATTTTTATCTAGGTGGCATTAAGGGAAACCTGGTCAAAAAATCTGTTTTTGGCAGCTGCTCTCTCTAACCACAGTCCCTAAGACTGGCGAGTCCTTGCTAGGCAATAAGATACCTAATATCATAATTAGCACTCAACAGTGTTTTCATTACCCATCCAAGGTGGCCTGGGCTTGGCAATGTTGAAAAGGTGATCTGTGAACTCTACGAACACAGTCTTCTTGTACACGACTGAGGTGTTTAATGGAAATGATCCTGGAATTTTAGGAGGAAATCTGTGTGAAGAAAAGAAAAGTTTACTTATTTTGGTGGGCATTTCTTTGAGCCCAATCCAAAAACGAGCTGGAAGTAATGCTTTCATCCCATTGTATTTTACTGTTTACAATACAAGTTGTAAATATGAACTTTGAATTCATATTTATGAATTCCTAATATCCATCAAATCAAAAGTTTTCACAGATCAGTTGATACATTAGGTGCCATATGATAAATCATAAACTCTATGCCCAAGACAACATCAGCCAAAAAATCTGCTGCCAAAGCAACAACTACTAAATCATTTAATGTTATCTCTAAGGCAGTGTAGAACTTTCACCTAAGAGTCTTGTATGAAAATTTTGTGAAGAGCCCCAGAGCTCCGACCATGGAGGGACTGAAGGTGCAGCACAGAAAGGCAATTTGCCCGCCCTCTCGGTAGGCACCCCTGGCATGAAGCAGGAGAAGAATCACTCAACGGCTCCCATGAGCCTACTGGCGAGCGGGCTAAGAATCAACCCCCCACCCCTCCCACCCCCACACCGTTAGCAAGTGAGCCAGAGATCTAGACATCTCTTTAGAGGTTGACCATATGTAATGTAGTAAATAGGGGGGATTTCCTTCTACCATCTCTTTGAAGGCAAATATTGTTATCACTGTTTTGCTTTGTTCTGATTAATGATATTGCTCTATTCAATGTTCTGTTTTGATAAGTTCTCAAATGTCTTGTATTTCCTTTGATTTGGCTATACTTTATTGAAAGAATAACTATTGTGAAGATAATAGGATATACTATGGTACCTATTACTGTTATGCCAGTAACCTGTTGGGGGTTTCTGTACCAATTTCACTGAACTCTCTCAGTTGGTTTTGTTCCATCTTGTTCTGTTGTATTTTGCTACCTTCAAAATAATAAAAAATTAAAATAAATAAAAAATAAAAAGTAAATAACAACAAAACAGATCAGTAAGGTACTGAGCAAGCTGAAACATGATATAACTAAACAGATAATGGACTTGAAAAGCAAAAGGAGGAAAAGAAAGTGCTCTAAAGGATACAACTGCCTGTATGTTTAAGTGTGTCGGATTGATGACCATGTTGCTGGGTTTTTGTTGGATTATTGAACGGAACTGTTCACAGCCTCACTGTTTGAATGCCCACCTTGTATGCTTTAATTTTGTAACTTGAACAACTATATCTAGAAGACAATATGTAATTTATCAACTAGTGATTTCTTACTGTTTATTTTTTTTCTTTGAAATTCTGTATTGTTTCTTCCCTTTTTTCTGTTTTGCTTTTTTTCTCTTTAAATAAATTTTTTAAAAATTTAAAAAAAGAAAATTTTGTAAATATGTACCTAAAATTATACTATCTTTCTTATGAGTACCAAGAATAACACAGAGAAAATAACTTTCAATAAAGACCAAATGATGCCAGGAGCTGCACTTCAGAGTCAGTTATACATTAATGCTCATTCTTATTTCCAGTGTGACAATATTTTTATTAATTAAGTTTATTGGTGAATTTTAGTCATACATAATAACATTCATTAAAGATAATTTGTACCTGTACACTACAGTTTCACAGTCTTAATTAACCATTTATTCAAGGATCAGTAACTGCATCAGAGATTAATATACTTAATCATGTAAATGTTCCCAAAATGCTGTTCTTTGCATCAGTTATTAATCTTTTTAGGTGAAGACTTTTCCTCTTTCCCTATCCAATAAGATAGTGTATCACTAAATAAAATAGGTAGTAAAGGAGAAAGGGAAACTCAAATTTTTGTCTCTTATTATCTTACAACTCTGGATCAGATTCCTTCTTAGCTCTGCATAGGAATGTTAATCATTTAGGAAGTTGACCAAACAAGGTTTATTAGCCCTAATTTACCTAGCCTATTTCACCCACTTGCAAGACTGTGGACACTGAGATATAGTAACTAAAGTAATTTTTAGAATTTACAAGGACATCCAATTGCCAGTTTTCAAGTCCATTTCCAGACTCCCTGGAGCAATGCTTAGATACCTACTGTCTTAAACTTGTAATTGTGTTAAATTTGTAATTCCCTTGGGTCGGAGAGGGATAGAGTCTGGCAGACAACCCCTGATGAGATCAGCTCCCCACTGATCAAGCAGAAGCAATTACCCTGTGATGAGTTAGGAGGCAGCCCCCTTCCTGAGCAAGGAATTGTTTCCTGGGAACTGACTCAATACTTATCTATAAGGGTTCTTCTAGAGCCATGGAAGCCAAAACTGAGACAATGAATGACTGCACCTCGGCCCACATCAGATAATCCTTAAAAAGCTGGCTTTCCACTTTTGCAGCAGGCCAGTCTGCTTCTTGCATCTGAGTGTGCCCACTCCAACTACTCAAACTGGAGTCTCTGTATTCTCTCAGACTTTAAAATTTGGTCTAATAAACCTTTCCATGCCTCACACAACAGGCTGAGTTGAGGTCCCTGTGCCCTCTTTGGGGAATTTCCTTGAACTCTATCATGTCCTGGAGCCCCAACTAGGTTGAGTAATCAAAAGAATCAATGTGAATCCTAATGAAGAAGGGACGCTGGCCCAAGGTGAATTGGTAGAAGTTACCACCTGGTTGAAGGTGACTATTTCCCCTCACAGGTTTTTATGCACTTATCAACTTTATATTTTAGGCAGCCAAGTTATATAGAAATTAATATACAGTCAAAGAGGGGCTGGTCTGTCAAGGAAGTCTGAAAAAATGGTAATAAAGATATCAAAATTGTGACTGGAGGCACATCTGAGAAAGAACAGACCTACATATGCCTCCTCACGAGATAAACAATAACTTGAGATTATACTATAGTTGGTATAACTTGATTCTGTAAAGTCTGTATAGGCATCAGTCACCCAGATGGGTGATCATAGCATTTGGACCCATCCCTTCCTCCAAATACCGTTGTTCTTTTCATGTACCCTTGCTATGTGGCCTGTTTCTCTAGTGGATCAATATTAGCAGAACAGCTAATATTTGTATAGACAGTAGAAATATTCTAGGCAGTCACACAGGGCTAGGCCCTCAAAGGAGTCAGTGCCAAGGATGAGAACACATTACAACTGTGGCTAGAGACACATCTGTCAAAGGACAAGCCTCAAAGAAAGAATGATCAGGCCTACATGCCTCCCTGAGGGATAAGCAGTAAATTAAAGATTATACTCAGTTGGTCCAATAAAGTCTAAAAAAGCATCAATCACCCAGGCGGGTGATCAGAATCTTCTGAGCCATCCCTTCCTAAAGAAGATCTTTGTTCTTTCCATGTACACTTGCTGTGTGACCTGTTTCTCCATTGAATCAAAATTACCTAAGCAGCTATACTTGTAATTGTATTGGTTGATTTTTTTGGTACTGTGGATCAAACTCATGACCTCGCATTTAGCAGGCAACTGCGTGAACAGCTGAGTTAAATTCTCAGCCCCTTGATCATATTTTTGACCAACATGGTACCTACCTTGTGATTTTGTGCCTGTAACAGAAGATGCCCCCCTCCAAGGCAACATACTTTGGTTTCTTAGTTGCCTGGGTAATAGTTCTGTTCCAATTCTGGTTTTTCCTGTCTTTTAGAAACGGCTGGTCACTGTGATGCATAACTGGTCACTATGGTGCACATTGTATAAACCAATCCTCTGTACGACCTGTTTGCTTGTTTCATATAAGCCCTTGACCAGCAGAGATCAGGGCCTGATATTTTGGGAATGATCCCAATCAGTGCCCATCAATGTAAATAAATCTGCCTCCAAATCTTGGGTGTCATTTCAGTTTTTCTGATTACTGTTGCATACCCACTTTGTGAATTTCCTCTATAAAACTTCCTTTTTTATCATTACCAGGGATTGAACTCACGACTCTGCACTTGCAAGGCAGGCACTTATGCCACTGAGCTAAATCCCCAGCCCCCAAAACTTCCTTTGAGAAGTGGGTTTATTGGCAACCCACTTTTGGATCCCTTCCTGTCTCTCAGGAGCTATCTCTCAATAAATTTTCCTACTCTTAACTTCCATTGTTCCATAGAATTCATTCTTTGATTTTGGGAAATGTGAACTCAGCACATCTGACGACTAGTAGATTAGAAGTTATATTTATTTCCCCTATATCACTTATAATCCTACAGGTTGATTATAGTTTGACTTATGTTATACCCACCTTGTAAATTTGTTATATGAATTACCTGACAAAGGACTTCAGTTACAACCCACTTCTGGGACTCCTCCTGTCTCTCAGGAGTTATTCCCATTCTCTAACAAACTTTTCCTACTCTTGCCTTCCTTTGTCTTTTGGAATTCATTTTTCAATTTCAGGGACACAAACTCAGCATATCTGACATCTATCAGGTTAGGAGTTATATTTTTCCCTATAGCATTGGCACCCTGAACAGTTCTGCTGCTATCTATATGCCATAAGAACCCTCTCCTCCTGATTTATGCTTCTCAACATCGTCTCTGATCAGACTTTACCAATTGATATTATTTCAACATGCCAGGGGAATATAGTCAGTGCTCATGTGGAGAAAGAAAGAGTCCTTCCCTGGAAGAAAAGTTGGTCCCCAAACTTCAATCAGTTACAAACAACTGAGTACTCATTTCACACAGATTTACACTGATTCACTTCTTAATTGCATAGTGATGCCACTCAGAAATAAATGTGGGAAAGGAGATGGTTTTAATAATATAGTTAGGCATGGAGTCCACGTTCAGTCTCATGTTTTGTTCACTCTAGGGAGTACATGAAAAAGGGGAGATTTGGTGGTAAATGAGAGGTGGTAAATGTGCTCAGGGGAGGGGACAGAGAAGCAGACAGTGAGATACATTCCTCTATAAATGATCAAAAGAAAGTAAACCGGGAGAAAAAAGAAGTAGCTTCTCATTGTGGACATTTATATGCTTACAGTGAAAGCTATATCATGCCTAAGATTACCTGGGGAAAAGAACTGGATTGAGATTTTATCATTTATTTATATTTTTCTTAATCTTGTGATGAAAAACAAAAGTCTTATTGTTCCTTTCTAGAGCAGCCACACCAGAGAATCACTCATGTCTGTAAGAAGTTTTGGTTTTCTTTATAAATGTATACGTGCTGAAGTAGAAAAAAATGTAATTTTTAAATGGAAAAATGGTTATATTGTTAAATAAGTGACACAGATTTGTTCCATGTTTTATTGTGGTAAAATACACATAAAAACATTTAACGTTTGCAGTTCAGTGGTATTAAACACAGTCAAAATACATTACTATCACAGCTATCTATCCCGAGAATTCTGGAATTATTTTTTTTGTAACTTAATACAGAATACTTTATCTTGCAAAACTGAAACTATATGAAATATTGAACAGTAACTCCCTATTCCCCTCCCCACCACTCCAGGTGTGTATCATTCTACTTTCAGTAATATTTTTACTAGTCTAGCTGTAACCCACACTGCAAAATAGAACTTTAAGCTATAATTTATTTGGAACCTGAAGAGACCTAGAATAGGAAAAGAAATTATGAGCAACAAAGGCAACTCAGAGGGCATTACAATCCTAGACCTGAAGTTATACTACAAAACTATTGTGGTAAAATCAGCATGGTACTGGGGAAAAAACCCCTGAGGATCAGTGGAACAGAATAGAAGACATAGATACAACTAAAAATACACTAAATCACTTTATTTTTCACAAAGGAACAAAACACGTTCATTGGAAGAAAGATACTCTCTTTAACAAATTGTGCTAGAAAAACTGGCTTTCGATATGCCAAAGACTAAAACTAGACCCATGCCTATCACCATGCACTAAACTAAAGTCAAAATGGATCAAAGATCTAAATATTAAAACAGAAAAACTAAATCTACTGGAAGAGAAAATAGGTAGAAATCTCAAAGACATAGATGTAGGCAGAGACTTCATGAACAAAACTCAGACTGCAGGGGAAATATTACAAAGTACCAACAAATGGGAGCTCACCTTATTAAATAGGTTTTGAACAACAAAAGAAATCACCAAAAAAGTGAAAAGACAATCCACAGAATGGGAAAAAAGTTTAGCCAACTGTCCCTCAGACAAAGGACTTCTATCTAGAACATACAAAGAATTGAAAAAAATTAGATTTTCTCCCCAAGTTCGAAGACTCAATCCAAAAAAGGGACATCTGAGATGAACATACACTGCCCAGATGAAGAAATAGTTCATGGCAAATGCATTAAAAAATGTTCAACATCGTTGGTCACTAGAGTTGTAAATTAAAACATTACCGAGATTCCATCTCACCCCAGAAAGAATGGCTATCATCAAAAAGTTAACCAAAAACAACTATTGATGGGGCTGTGGGGAAAAAGGAACTCTCTTCCACTGTTAGTAGGAGTGTAGACTGGTGAAATTACTATGGAAATCAGTATGGATATTTCTTTAAAAATTAGGAATAGAGGTCTCATTTGACCTAGATATTCTCCTTCTGGGTTTCTTCCCAGAAGAATTAAATATAACATACCACAGTGATATATGTGCACTCATGTTTTTAGCAGCACAATTTGTAATAACAAGATCTTGGAAACAACCAAAATGCCCATCAATGGAGGAATGGATAAAAAAAGATGTGGTATTTTTATACAAAGGAGTACTACTCAGCCATAAAGAAGGATAAACTGGAGACTTTTATAGGTAAATGAATGCAATTTGTGACAACAATCATTAGTGAAATAAATAAAACTCACATGTAAATGTCATATTGTCTCACTAGTGTGAGAATCTGAAAGAGTAAACAAGATCCAAAATGTACAATAGATATGAATAGGGAAGAAACTGTTCAAAAGAAAAACTGTGATGGGAGAAAGAGGAAAGAAAAGCAAGCAATATATATATATATATATATATATATATATATATATGCAGACACACACACACATGACAGTTAAGATAGTTATACAGCTGGTTTCTCTTGTTCCATTGAAAGTTTTGTGCTAGTAATTTTCTAGACAATGTTTCATGCTGATATTTTGTACTCTGAGCAACTACTGTGAGTATGACAATATGCAATGTGTTGATTATTGTTACTCTATTAGCCTTTTTTGAAACTCATTTTTGCTGTTATTTCTTACTTTTTCTGTTTAAAATAAAAAATAAGAACTTTAAAAGTTAGATTTTTTTGTTGTTGTAGAAATATTTCTCCAAACTTACTCCTGTTGACCACATAACCAACATCCCCTCCTCTCACCCAGAGGAAGTGACAGAATATGCAAATTCCATTCCCAAGAGGCTGGAGCTGCAGTTTGCTCTCCACAAGAAAGAGACAAGTTGCTAAAGATGGCTGGAAGTGAGAAAGCAAGTGTGAAGATCTGCATTGTCTCTCTGTGTTTCCCCCTCTCCTCTGCTCCTCACTATAAAAACCTTTGCCCATCTGTACATGAGAAGATGGTGATTTGCACTAAAAGACACATCTTCACGAATGCCTCTCACTAGAACACACTTATCCTATGGTTCTTGCCACTTTCTGTAGTGGTTCTGGAAGTCCTTTGTTCTGTCTTCCATTATGCTGCTCTGGCTGCCTCAATGTCCTGAATGGATTCAAAATGCTTTCCTTTCATGGTCATTTCACCTTTAGGGAAGAGCCAGAAGTTGAACTGTGCCAGATCTGGTAGATGAGGACACCTTCATTTTCGTATGAGCTTGCCTTTCCATTGGATGGCTCTGGAAGCACCATTCAACATATTTTTTATTGTACCTCAAAAAGACACTCATGAGAGAGAACCCCAGAGCTGCTTCAGAAAGTGGTAAAAACCAAAGACTAACTGTGTTCAAAGTAAGAGGGAGGACCCTGGGGGGATTCACAACAGGGTCTTGTACAGCAATTTTTTTTTATATTTTAAACATTCATTGTATATTTCTAGGTGCATCTTCTAGGTGCAGCTAACTTGTCTCAATAGTACACACATCTGCAGAACCATCTTAGCTTGAGCTCTCAGGAGAACTGGCTGACAACCTCTGTTGAACTGCATCAGTTAAACTTCTTCCTCTACACAGGTTTACTTGCTGCACTTCCCCACAGGTGTTGGGTCAGAGAATCCCCCTCCAGTAAACAGCATGCAAAAGGAAGAAAAGGAGAGAAGGAAGAAAGGAAGGATGGCGAGAGGAAGGGAGGCATGGACAAAAGGAAGAAAGGGCAGTGTTGGGGAAGAATAGGAAGGGAAGGGAAGGGAAGGGAAGGGAAGGGAAGGGAAGGGAAGGGAAGGGAAGGGAAGGGAAGGGAAGGGAAGGGAAGGGAAGAGAAGGGAAGGGAAGGAAAGAGCCAAAGACCGAGAGACAGAGACCTTAAATTCCCGTGTCCTAGGAGGCTGAGGCAGAAAGGATCCGGAGTTCAAGCCCAGCCTGGGCAAAAAGCAATCCGGTCTCAAATTTTTAAAAAGTGAGACTAGCTCAGTGTTGAGGAAGCACAACATTTGTCAATATTTGAGTGATGTTCGTTGGGAGGGGCTCACCTGCTCCATCTTCAGCTAATTCAGCTAATGAGATGCCGCCAGCCCAGCAGAGCAGCAATGAGCGGCAGAAACCGGCTCTGAGCTGCTCTGCCGCAGACTTCCCCTCGCCAGGGATCTCGCTATCGCACCCTGCCGTCCGAACCCAGCCCAGCCCAGCCCAATGGCCGAAAGCGAAAGCGCGGGGCTGGCTTCACCCCACAGCTGCGGCCATCCCCCAACAGGGACACGGGCAGGACCACGGGGGAGGGGCGCATACGGCAGCTGCTCAGAGGGAGGTTCTGTCGCTCCCAGGCCAGCCACAGCCACGGCCACCGCAGACAGCTCAGAGGAGTGGAGTGAGGCTTCCTCCTGACTAAGGCAACCGCAGAGGTTGCGCTCAGGGGCCACGCCCTGAAGTCTCGGTTAGGTCAGCCGAGAGCACAGCCCACTGTGGCAGAGGAAGACACTCCCTCCCCCTCCCCAGCCCTTCGCCCCCAGTCCTGTTTCTATTTTTATTTCTAGACAGGGTGTCGCTAAGTCTTACAGGCTAGGCGCCAGCTTGCGATATTCCTGCCTCAGCCTCCCAGAGTGCTGAGCACAGGCGTGCAATGCCATTACACCTGGCTATGAAGGAAGACCAAAGCAATATCCCGCCCTTTGTGAGACTAGCTCAGAAAGCTCTTTGCAGAGCTTTCTGCAGATTCTCTCTCTCTCTCTCTCTCTCTGTCTCTGTCTCTCT